>JALBCR010004670.1:0-96583 GCA_030710515.1 Abscondita cerata | reverse complement strand
AGTACATATTTGTATTTAAATTGTTAATATTATTATGGATTTACTAACATTCTTCAGTTGTTAATACTTATAGATTTATATATATGAAATATTTATGTCCAAATTATATAATAAGACTTATATTTTAAGCTATTATTTACAAAAGACTGTTAGTGATGACATCTTTTATTAATCAACACCTATCTGCTTCAACCAATGTTCTTTATTTTACATTTACATACTAATAATAATTGTGTTTCTTCTTGTTTGAATTCAAAATGAGTTTATTTTCATACTGATGAACTAAAATTGGAAGTTGTTTTATTATTTATATATGTTTTGTTAATGCTTGTGTTTGATGATTGTTTGGCATGAAACTTGTGATTTTCTCTACCCTTTTTCTCAGGTAGCCTACAGAGGGAGTAACCTTTGCTTAAATAAATATTTACGTAATTTTGTCAATTAAATGAGTTTTATTTCATTGAGTTTTCAATTCATTGACATATAAAATGACCTTCTATAAATAAAACAACAATATACCATTTGATTTTGTGTCTGCGTTTTTAAAGTTGCAAATGTTGAGTTCAAATCATAATTGTTATCAGAACTTTTACTTTATTACTATTTTTTCTAGAGAGATCCAACTACTAATATTATCTCTCTCAAAACGCAACCTTTTTCGTGCAGAGTGCACCGAAAAAACTAATTTGGATTTTTACATTGACAATATAAAAATAAAATAAGACCTGAAAAATTGTTCTTAAAACCTTTTCCTTGTAGTTCATTACAAGTTGCAGCGTATCTATATTCCCTCTAACATATCTCAGCATTGTATGTCTTACGTCGTCTACTTCATTGCAGTATCTACACCTGCCGGCGTTTGTTTTATTTAATTTTTGGTGTAAGTTAGAACCATCCGTTACCTTAAGTTAAAATTTGGGACACGTAGTAGTCTACTTTTATAAAGTCACAATTAACCCAGTTTTTACATTTGGTATCATTTATTTTGTCCATTGTCCTTTATCGCAACAAACTTACCATCTACCTTGCCGACGTTACGGGGTGTTTTATCATCTAAGTTTTTTGTTTGTTCTTTACATACAGTAGACTCTAATTTGGTTCTTTAGAATATAAATATGTTCGCGGAGGACATACCGTAATGACTTGTGGTGGACTTCGGCCGAGGTTAAGTTGAATGAGCACATGCGACTCCTCAGTAGCATTTTTGTTTGCATTTTTAACACGATGTTTGGTCAAATTTTGTAAATGAGGGATCTTCTTCTCGCACATAGAAAAGACGTATTTATCAAAAGTGATAGAAGATTATGCCTAGATATCAAATCGTACGTTGTTGTCTTATATTTTTGTTATCGATACTTGATGATTCTCCTGTTTTTTCTAGATTCCGTTTATTGTTTTTCATCCACTTGTAGATGTCTTGTAATACAACTCTTTCGATACTATTTATCTTTTGCGCATTATTACCATCAAGAAGAACAAGTAAATTGTCACGCATATGCGATCGTACTTGCTCCTTTAGGTAGGGCCAGATTAAGGCACTCCGTCATAAAGTAGGTTTTACAAAGCGGGACCGATCCTCTGACCCCCGTGACTTGCTGCTCACGAATAGTTTTGTTAAATTCTACCTACTAAAATCTTCTTGTTACTTAAATAATTATCTACAATTTCTGCTAGCTCTCCCGTTATTGGTATTTGATGTATTTCTTTTTATGATCTTATGCCACGAGGCGGTGTTAAAGGCGTTTTGAATGTGTTACTGTTTATTTGTTACCAAAACTTAAAAATTAGTAAGCAGCTGTTGAAACCTAGCCATCAGTCTCGAGTAGTCAATGAGTGGTCATGGGTTTAACTTACGAATAGTTAGGGCGAAGGTTTCCACACTGCCGAGATAATTGATGGGGTGCCACCTAGTAGAATGTGTAAAGGATTTTCTAGAGCTACGAGGAGCTCATTGTCACAGAAACAAACCGTAGGATGGTAGCAATATAATTATAGAATGACTAAGTCTCAATAACAACGACACAATATATACACAAATAGGTATAGAGATAAAGTACAATATATATTGTTACGATTTTTTTGTACATCCCGCCAAATTTGGTGAGATTTTGGTGAAGTTATTCGGGGCGCCGATAGAGGACGGTTTTGGTTTGTTTTCACGGTGTCTGTTGGTTACTTCCGTCCTGTTCCGCTCAATGTTACTTTAAACGCCGTGGTGTTTGCATGCGCTCTGTCTCAATGACGCTTAGGTAAATTAAATCTACTGTTTTCGATGGCATCAGTAGTAATCGATCTTTTATTTTAGGGTATAACTATAACTATAACAACGCCCAGTGTTTCTCTCGAATATTGTAGCATATTTTATGCGTTTTCCGCATTCGAACACCGTAAGTAGTTTGGCCGGTGCGTTTAGGCGGTTGGGGATGACACTTCTTTGTTTCTTTTTTAGACGAAAATACGGACACAAAAATACGGAGACGAAATTACTACAACGATATTACTACTACCACGAAATTCTTTATCTGGGTAAAATGGCTACCTTGTTTCCGTTATGCCAGTTGTGAGTGTTGAAGACGGCACCAATTCTAGAAACCGTACAAGCCTTCTCGTCAACCACACCCGCTTCGTATCTGCCTTCGTAGCTACCTACCAGAGTTGTATAAGGTATTGTGTCTGTCTGTTATTTTGCGTGACGAAAACCAGTTGAAAATCGACTTTGACCTCGCCGCCAAACATAAACAAAGATCAGCCTGTCGCTGACTGCGTCGTAACTTTAGTGCGCCCAATTAGAAACGGGTACTGCAACGTCAGCCCGTTACGTTCCGCGTTTTCCTGTATTTGTGCAAATTTTGTTATTGTTATGTCGTAAAATAAACTTAATTTGTGACTTGTTTTCAGTGCGAGTATTTTATTGTATCCCTAAGTACGAGTACATTAACCGTTCTATCTTGCGGAAATGTAGCATCTCTTTATGAAAAGATAGTGGCGCCGGGCTTTGACAACCAATATTTGAGACGGTCCTTTAGTATCTTCACTAATATCTTGAACACACGCCTCCCGCACTTTAGTGACCTAGCCGGTTGATACGAATTGCACCGTCGAATACGAATTTTATATCGGGTTCAATGAAATACTTATCTGTTTATTCTCTCTCTCTCCATTTTAATTTACATTCATCAAGAATCCCAAACTCGGTCTATCTGTATAATTTGTATAGTATTTTCATGTAGCTTTGCGGTTAAGTGATTAGCGTTACATTTCAGAAATCACATACTCTTATAGTGTGTTGTCTCTTCTAACATTTTATATTATACCTACCTAAAATGTTGGGCACTGTCTAATTGCCTCTAAGGCAATAAACGAGGTAAAACAACACCTATTAAGTATTATTTGGGTGACAATGGAATAATGAGCTCCCTTTTGTTCAAATGAAACTTAAACACCCAAACCAGAAGTCAGGGGTTCTAAGCCATTTATTTTTATAATTGTTACATTATGATATCTCCTCATTACCACTTCATCGAATCAATAAAGAAGAACGTTCTTGCAACGAGTGGCCAGAAGCGACGTCCCTAATTGCTTTTTATTCTAATAATAACAATAATCAAGCTCGATTAGTGATAAGGAAAAATGAAAATAACATTCCCTAGCCAATTGCAATTTTAATGACGAATACCTATGGTAGAAATTTTAAGTACCACTGACTTTCACAAATATTAGACATGCAGTTTGCAAGTGGAAATCCCTAATCATAACCGCAAAGCTACAGCGAAAATACTTATACGTTACAATATTAATCCAGGAACGTTCAAAATAACAATTTGTTATCAAGTAATATAGACAAAGTGCCTAAATATGCATTTGCCTGAATTGTTAACTCACGCCAATGGAGAAGGAGGTGGAACCGTCTAAAAAAACTTTACAATTGCATCTACCTATAGCTAACTAAAACTACACACCAATTCGTGTGGCAATTAATGACTTTAAATTGAACCAAAAGCAAGTATGTGGGCACCGGCATCCTAACAACAAATCTAAAAACACACGAAACGAACTTTGAAAAATCTTTCAAATTTACAATTATTCAATAACAAAGCGCAATAATTATATTGGTAAATTCACTGGGGCGTACAGGTACGTTAACGCGAGAAATATACATGTAATATAAGAAAACAACATGCAAAAGAGTTAACTTAGCTCGTTTATAGGTAGGTATTGACGATGATCAGGTGTAGATAGTCGACAGCTGCAGCATCTAGAATAGATAAATGATACTTTTCCAGAAAAATAGATCAAAGAATACGGAACCAGTTGGTATAAATAACTAAGCTCGGCTCAAATGATCTTGTAGAAATCACTGCATATCGTGCGTGAGGTCCTCGACAGCAAAGGGTACAGCAATTGTTGTACAACAACCGAGCTCCAGGAAAAGCTTAGTTGGATCTTTACATCAACAGAAATAGAATCCGGATTTACGGCTTCGTGATTTAATTTCTAACCATAAGCCCAATAGGTGGTCTGCAAATTTGTAGGAAAATGGCGGTAAACAGAAGTTTTCACAAGAACATAGAATGATAACAAGATACGATACTTACGACGTTAACAAGATGAGTGCTTATCTCTCAATTTTAATGGGATATTTTCCTTCTATTTTATGCAACTAATATGAAATTAACACATATTCTAATCCTTTAAATTTCGGATTAGGAAAATCGATCAACTTGCTGCAGCAGCTGTTAAAGTCAGAAAAAGGATGTGGTTGTCAAAATTGCTAGTTCGATGAATTTATTTGGTAGAAAACCCACAAATTATAAATCTCTAGAAAACACCAGAAATTGAAACATGCACCAAAAAGCACAGGTCCAACCGCAATTCCCTAAACTACAGGCATACAGTCGCCTGCAAATCGATTTTTACGACTCCAAAATTAAGTGTCCCTTTTATTTATTTATTTATTTAAATTTCTCTTGTTAGAAACACCGTCACGAATATCTATAGCCAATAAAACCATCCACTTACTAGTACTTTCTTCCAGTAGTGTCAATAAGGCAGATATGTCTGTAACTACTAACTGATTCTCTACTTTTGTCAGATTTCAGTACTAATACAACATTAGCTTCTTTGCTTTAGGAGTAATTGATTAAAGTTCTTTAGCATCATATCCGAAATGATCTCGTAGATAATTTTCCAGGCTTAAGGTTTCCCATCAGGTTCTGGAGCTTTGTCAATTTTGAGTTTCTTCATTACTGAATCAGATCTTTTCTTTCGATTTGAACGGGAGTCGATTTATGCGAGTTATACTTTTTCTTTTGAACTTTTCAATTTAAAACAGGGATCTAACTATTTTTCCTAGCATTACGGTCTGATATATTCACAGGAGTATTTTTATGAAATTTCTTCAAAATAATTGTGTTCCCTTATATATGTCGTCCTCTAACTCGTTACAAACGTCGTTCCAGAGTTCTTCCATTGAATTATTTATTGTATGTCTCAACTCCTTTATGATTTGTTTGTATTGCACTAATCTATTCCTGACTTAACTTGCCGTTTACTTTTGGCTTTGTAAAAAATCTTCTTGTATTGTTACACTTTTGCGGACTTTCTTAATTTCTTCGTTACACCAATACGGTTGGGTTCTGCTTCTATATGTTTTTGTTTTGAGACAATCTTTATAACATCTTTTGATATGTGTACTTGTATTAATGTGAAGATTTAATTCAATTCTGAAAGTTTCGCAGTATGGTATTCTTAAATTACAAATTGTTTTATTAATTATGTTTTTTACACTGACATAAAGGTGATATATTTGTGATCACTCAGTGTCCCTCTTCTAACCCTTTCCAGTCTTTGATTTCTTTCCCAAGTTTGTTCGACACAATTTTTAGATCAATCTAAGATTGAGTGTTTCACCTAACAATTTGACATTTGACACGATATGGTTTTTCCCATAGACCCATTCATTCAATATTTCTCTCTTGCGTCAGTTCCAAGAGCTCCCAAGGATTTAACCTTTTGCGTTCATATCGCACAGTAAAATAAATCTCTCCGAATTATAGTGCATAATTTCTTTGAGTTTATGTATATCGATATTAAGCGACAGATAACAGACTACCAAATCGAATTTTCCGAAACTTTCCCTTTACTTATTTATTGATTTCTAGATTCCTGTTTATAAATTTTATGGCCACATCTGTTTTGGTATCTGTTATCCAATCTCCACCACTACACATTTTTGTTTAGTTCAAATATGACTCTCTACACATTACAACATATTTATATTGCTCCTGAAGTTTAAAGAAAGATTAAACATACTACAAAGTACTTAACTTTTTAAGTTTGAAGTTATTTGGCATTTCACCAAAATTATTATTTAAAGAGATTTTTTTTTAAAGGGAGGGTTGAAAGAAACAATAACTGTTACTATTACTGGACTATTTATACGTGTCCTTATTACACAAGATGTCGTTAGACACACATTTCACTTTAAGAATGATGTTGTTTTAAGGTCAATTAAGACTGCATTTCTGATGTGAATAATTGTTTCTTAATAGTTTTAATTTTTAATTTTTTAATTTTTAATTGCGTTTACCGCAAAACTCTACATTGCCCCGTTAAGCGAAAATAATATTGCGTAGGTAATGTACCATACGATTAAATAAATAAATAAATATTGCATTTTAGAAAAACATCGTTCAAACAAAGCCATAGACAATAGAATTTCTAACAACTTTCTTTCTCAATTTTTTGTAAAATTAATATTAGTGGAGATATTGTTACAATAATTAGTGCCATGTGATTGTTATATCTCAGTAATTACTTATCGGATCATAAATAATTTAAACAAAAGTTGTGTATAACTAAATTATCAACAACTTTTATTAAAAATTAAAATGTGTAAAATGAATATTTTTCATAATATTTAATAATTCTAAAATCTGTGTCGGTTAACTACATAGAATATGCCCAAAATCGGTTTGGAACTGTCGCATAACTCCTCATTTTATTTCATAAGATGTGAAGAAAAATAATTAGGCAACTAATAAAGTTATCAATATCTTACGAATTGGGCAGTAAATACTAGTAACGTAAAAAATGATTTCATATACCTACGAGTACATTAACATAATTTTAGAAAAGGGGCGACTTTTAGAAACTCAAAAATAGTTAAGTTTAAATCCAAATATAGTTGCAACATCTAATACTTTCCATTTATGTAAGTAATTTAGATTCATATAAGAGTATGTGAACAAGAATTTATCAAAATATGTGCTAATCGATAACATAAATTTTAGTGAGTAACGAATTGTTTTGAATTTGACTAAAATAGACCCAAAAAATTTAAAGAAGTTATGCAAAACGTGCCAATTATGGAAACACTTTTATTAATCATAAAAGAACATGAGAATGTTATGATCCATACATTAACGTGATTATTGATGATTTAAAAAGCAAAATAACGTAAACAACTAAGTTATCAAAACTTTATAAAATACGAAATTATTTTGGAACATTTTAATTTAAATTTTAAAAATACGAAAATTTCATGATACATACACATACATGAACTGAAATAACTTTTACTTCAATATATTTTTTTAGCACTTAACGGTGCAGTGACGTGTTACTGTATTATTCGTACGTAATTACTTACACACATAGGTACATACAATAATACTTATAACTAAATTTTGAAAGCAGACGGTGATTAAAAAAGTTCGTGTAATCTTAAATTACTTTTCAGGACATCATAATTTTTGTACATTAATGCAAGAAAAATACGCCGTTCATCTTTTCAAACTAAAATTAGAAACTTTTTTGGCTACCTAATGACCCAAATATGTCAAATTAAAATGAAAGAAAGTCATCAAAATTGAGATGTTCACTTTGAATATAAAACAAAGGTTTCGTACTCATTAAAAAAGTCGCGGTCGTTACAAAAAACTGCTGTTATTCCAATAACTTGAAATAGATTATTGTGTCAGTTCGTTAATTATCATTGAATTCATTTTAATTTATATTGAACTGAAAAGATTCATTATTATCAGCAATCATTTTAAATTGTAGATATTTGTTCTATTATATTTAACTTGTCTAGTGCATTATAAGAGCACATTGAAGCATTTTTGCAGACGTCTTCTCCGTGGTAAATCAGGTTACAATGCTAATGTAACTTGCTGTACACATCTTTCACTTACAGCACATAACGGACGTTCTACTAAATTTACTGTGTTACGAAATTTCATTATTACAATTAAACAAATCCCTATTAGGATACGTCACTATTGATCATAAACAATTAATAAATTGTTGAAAACAAAACAACAAACAACCAAAATCCTAAATACGCATTTAGCTTTTTTTTTGCCAATACAGACACTACTAAATTTTATAACATTTTAAAAACCAATCTTGACACACATTGCAACTAAAACTATCGTCATCTTTATTCTTTTCTGATTGTAAAGAAGAGAGAAGTTATCGAGAGAAAAAGAAACACGTTAAGTAAATATAGGCGTTGAGTTAGTTTTAATGAAAGTTAGTGTAAGTTCTTTAGAAGTCGCGCAAAGTCTCGTTGGTGCAGAGGTGTTTCCGTGTTTTGCTTGTGTGATTTTTTTTTAAATTACTTAAGTGTTTGTTATACGGTGAGTCCTTATCATTTTTAGGACAAAATTAAATCAGCATAATTAAATGCGTTTTTCAAACGCAAGCAAGTGCAACGTCCACCCCAAACTGCTGACTGCATAGAAAATGCAAAATCGTCTACATTCTTACTTTGTTGAGCAGAATATTTTCGTTTCTAAACTGAAGGGTTTACAAGTTACCAAAGTACTTCAGAAATTAGAAATTTTAACGAGTGTTTGTTTTCTATTTATTTTACGAAACTGCTCGGCAATGAGCTGACAATTGTTTTTAAGTTGATGCGTAATGCAACAACTTAAAATTAGTAATAAAAATTTGCACAATTTGTTAACTAACAGCGTATTGTTAACAAATTGGGTTAATATGTTGAATGGAAATTATAATTGCAAATGTTTCTAAGTCCATATAACTAGCTCGAAATTCGGAGCATCTAAATTAGTTTTAACCGTTTTTCAGCCACAATGGCCGATTTAATGCACATGGTCGTCGAAAATTACAATGAAGTTTTGGAAAGACAAAAAGGTAGCTTTTATTTAGTTTTTGAAATATAATTTTATATACGTGGTTTTCAGATCCAGTCGTCGACACGTGGCTGTTCATGAGTTCTCCACTACCAGTAGTTGCAATTTTACTTTCGTACCTGTATTTCGTTTTAAAATTAGGACCGCAGTTAATGGAAAACGAAAACCATTTAATTTAACTTACGTACTTATAGGATACAATGCGTACCAAGTAATTTTTAGTACTTGGTTGTGTGCTCAAGTTTTTCAAGAATCGGACATTTCAGACATATTTTTTCAAAGTTGCAACGCGGTGGTGACAAATACAAAACTTAGGATGGCCGTAAGTGCACACTCAAAAAAATGTTAACTTTTATGACGTAATTAAAATTTTCAGCTAGCGAATGGGGCTTGGTGGTATTTTTTTCAAAAGTGGTCGAGCTATTAGACACAGTCTTTTTCGTTCTTCGAAAGAAACAGTCACAAGTTACGTTTCTTCACGTTATCACCATGCGAACACTATGTTCTTCTCGTGGGTGTATCTTAAATTTTTGCCAGGTGAGAACCAACTTGACTTAGACATTTTTTACGTAAAAATTATCGTTATAGGTTCGCAAGGAATTGTTATAGGATTCTTAAACTCGGCCGTGCACGTGGTGATGTACTTTTACTATTTCCTTTCATCATTAGGCCCTAAATATCAAAAATACTTATGGTGGAAGAAGTACATGACTTGGATTCAATTGGTATGAACAATTTTAACTTAGTCTTTTGTACATGAAGCTTATTTTCTTGCAGACCCAGTTTTGTTTAATGCTTTTATATTTAATTTCGGTCATTGCGATGGATTGCAAAGTACCAAAAGCTTTGACATTCTTCTTTGTGACGCACGTTATTATATTTTTGTATCTGTTCGCCGATTTTTATAAAAAAGCGTACAAAAAACAAAGAAAAACGGAAATAATGGAATGCAGCAATTCTTCTAAAATACAGTGAACATTTATGGTAGTGGTGTAATGCACTGGGATTTTTTTTGTAAATATGAGTGGGAATGATTTGATAAGCTTTCGTTTTCAATTAATTACAAAATGACATGCAAACGAAGTAGTTATTTGTTAAAAGTGTTAGCTTACTTAATTAAATAAACCTAAGTTATAAATACTTTTTAATTTTATTATCGAATTTGTGGATTGTTTGATTTTATTTATAAGTGTCGTAAGATAATAAGTTAAATATATTTATTTTTATTACGTCTACGTTTTTCAAACTTTCAAGGTTTGAAGTTTTATGATGTTTTGTACAATTGTTAAAGCAATATTTATTGGGAAATATTTGATGCAAGTACATTAAGTGTACACGGTGATACTATTACTTTTCTATTAATTTACATACATATTTGAAATTTTGACATAGTTTGTAGGAATGTTTTTAATATCTAAATACTTTCAGTTCTACCGGAAGTAGCCTATATATGTATTTTTGACTTACTGCACTTAGAAATATAATGATAGGTCGTATGTCATCCATTTGATTTTGATGTGCTGTAATTCATGCTGCGTCACAATGCAATAAAAACCAATCGAGTTTTTTAATTGGATCAAATACGCAAAATAATTAAACCAGTATTTATAAAAAATAAATTTACAGAATATTTAGAAATTCACAAAGTTATAGAAGAAATGTGTGGAAATGATTTTATTTTGTTCTTGGAATTGCTTTACTTACCTACGTTTCCATCTGCAAACGTCACCATTTTATTACTAATATAAAAATTACTATTATTTATTAATTTTAAAAACAAAGAGGGAATGCATCTTCTCGTCGGTCCCGATCTTAACGTTTTAATTATTAATTATTAGTGTTGATAATGTATTAAACAACAATCAATTGTATAATTATTAATAACTAAGTAGTCGAATCTGCAAATATTTTTAATTCTGTACTACAAATTGTAGAAAACTTTTTTTTCTACAACTTATACAAAAATATGTTATTAACGTTTTAATAAGTTTGCGTGAAATTGCGTTCACGCACTAGACTGTAAATAAACATTTTACGCACTAAATATTAAATTTATTTTACACAATTTGAACAAAAATTTACTTATTTATTGTAATGAATGTTTATAATGAAATTGGAACGCTGGGTGACACTTTTTCTGCACTAATGTTAAAATTTTGAAGTGCCGATGAGGACATAAGCGTTTGTTGCTTCGATGTCGTTGCAGAAGTTTGACTTCCAACTTGGTCGGAGGTGGATATTTTATTTGCAATTTGAATCTTGTTATTTAGGGAGTCTTTAATGTATCCTTCGGCTACGAAGGAAGACTTCCAACCTTTGTATCTTTTAATAATCAACAGATCTCCACTAGCGTTGGCCAAACGAGTCGTTTTTCTTCAGAAGTGCAGAAATGAGACTGGGTATTTCTCTAATTTTATTTATTCCTACGTTCTGAGTTTTGATATCAACAACTTTGACAACTAATATGTGCCCCAGATCCTCTACGTTATCTACTGCCAGGTTTGTTGTGTTTCATTCTGCGACAAGCGCCGTAGGCTTTCAAAATCAAAACCGTCTGCAAACAAATAAACATAATAAGTGTAACGCTTCTTTTTTTTTAAAAGGATTTTTTCCTTCATCAACAAACAATTCGTATTGTCGGCTTCAGTCAAAATTTTTTCGATGTCATCCGTCGTCAAAATAGCAGATTTTTTCCCGCGATAGTCGACACTCTTACTTTTTAAGTTGGGGATCAATTTTGGAAACTTCCCAAGATTTATATTCTCTTTCACATTTAACGTGCTCTTGAACATAGAGAAAGTAGACCAAAGTGTAAGGGTCTTTTGATTTTTGTTTTTATGGTATGCTTTCATCACATCTTCTAGAATTCCTTGGACATTCTTTCCCAGCAGTCTCTAAATGAATAGTATGTTTTTTCATAAACTGTCAATTGCTGCCTTCGCATCGTGAAGCAATTCAACAGGAATCCATTAGGCGGTCACAACCTCATCCTTGTCGCTACTACTCATATTTTCAACAACGAAATTATGCACTGCACGTTCAACCAAATTATTTTTTTACGTCTCCTTAGCTACCTACTCTACAGGAAGATATGATAATGTCATTATATTGAGAGATTTTTTAAATGTTTTTAAATTTATATTGTCTATCGACCTATTTCAAACCAATTGTAGAAAAAACGTTAACGGTTCATTTGGATTTCTCATCTCACTGTTAAAAAGATATGCTTCACGCACTTAATATAAAATAAACTATTTTTGATGATTGTATTTGCTTAAAAAATATTTTCTTAGAAATTCAATACCAAAATGTTGTAGACCAAAATGCCATTATTCCAAAAATGTCACTGAAATTACTGTTAATGCCAAGTAATTTCACAACAATGCCATACAATTCCCCCCAATACCACTTAAATGCCAAATAATTTCAAAAATGCTCTTAAATAGACAAAAATGACACAAAATGTCACAAAATTTCAAAAAAATGCCACAAAATTCAAGGACGTAAATTTTGCTCGAAAATTGTGAAAATCGATATACAAGATAAGTCATATATGTAGATCTGTTTAGTTCTGTAATATAGGAGTAAGAATATCAGCCGTAATGTGGGCTACTTTCTTTCACTCTTATTACAAAATTGATAATTAACACACCTCGCGAACATTTTTTGACAAGTAGCCCAACGGAAAAGTATTCTCTTTAATCAATAATCACAATGAATTTCTTAATTAGAGTAGGCGTTGAAATTGCCGCGCCAAAGTCTAGGGTTGAACCATCATGATGACGTTTGTTTTTTTATTTTGTACGGGTAGCAATCGATAACTTACACATGTCAGTTATAGACGCCTTCTGTTTTCTCTTTATTACTATTTTTGGGTCATGTCTGTTCTTGATTTGGACTGTCTCTAACCCGCATAAAATTAAAAAAAAGCTATAAACGTCAAATCTAAAGCACAATGTGATGGTTTAGACTTTGACGTGCCGCGACAATTCCAAAAATACCATTTTAGAATTATAATAAATAATCCATCTATTCTCCAACTAAAATACAAACTATAGAAATCTGTATTACGTGCGCTTCTATATAGATAATATGCTATCCGAGGTAATATTTACCTGTCTACTTTTATTTATAAACCAGATGGCATCCAATTGGTTGCAAATAAGACAAATTATTCTACATATACAACTTTTACATTTATTAGTGATGTTACATACATCATCTCGATTCAAAGTAAACGGTGCATTTTCTACTAAATCTGAAGGGCCCTAAAAAATGTACTTGATTTGAACATCCGCGATGTCATCGCTTTTTGGCCAAGTATTCTTTATTTAGAAATAAATCTCTTCAATCTGTCTGTGCTAATTTGAAGGTATATTTTTAAGATAGTTTTTTTTGTTAGTTATTTCAAATTTCAAATATAGACTGTTTGAAGAAAAGTAAACATTCTTATAGGTCGTATCCAAATATTTCTTCATTGTTACAAAAAGTATTATCTACTTTTAACATTCTTCACAACGTAATTAGCAGAATTCCTGTTCAGAAACTATCTGAGAAAAGTAAAAATTATAAGTCATTCAAAACAGAAAATTTTGTTTCGGTACTATATTTTTTTTGGCATTTTAGTTCGTCAAATCAGGGACATGGTTTCCCCAACATGAGAATGTTGTTTTAAGGTAACAAAATTCATTGAGAAAAAAGTATTTTTTTTATTAAATATGTTACATCTGGGATGTGGCTTCTAAACAAATAGGTGGAGAAAAAATATTTCTATATTTTTGCTTACTTCCATCAGTTTATCGATTTCTGAACAGACTTATTTGAACTATGGGACACCCTGTATACACAAACGTGTGACTGATTATTGAGACCATAAACTATTAATCGAAAAACTTGAAAAGACATCACACACTTTCATTTAAAAAGCCTCTGTCTTAATACTAAAAAAAGGAGGTTTATGGGTTTTGATGAAAAAATGTTGTATCATAGGATACCAACCCGAATAACGCCGTTATTCATTCGTAACAGACTAATTTTTGTTTTGAAGGGAATAAGCAACAGTCATAAACTTTGAGGGCAAGCCTCACATTAGCGATAATGTCAAAAATCTTGAATAGAGAAATAAGGTCATTTGGGACATGGTGAATAATATGACCATCTAACTACCAAATTTCTTTCCGATCAGATAACCAAGGCCTGCTCTTCGATGAATAGTAAGATTAAAAGTGAGTCGAGTGTCCCTTCATTTTAAAGATTTTTTAAGTTTATTTTGAAAGAAACTGTCTAAGTTACTTTTTTCTATTTTGTTTATTTATTAACATTTTCTCATTCCTACATATCTAATATAAGATTTTTGTCTATTTTATTTTAAACTGAGGGCTTGGTTTTAAAATAAACTACACAGATAGCTCCAAAATTAAAAAGTCTTTTGAATGAGGTCGACAGATTTATTTTTTCTCAATTTTAATATAATGCAAGGGGGTCTGGGGGGATTATTTATTGTCAAAAAGTATATATCTGTCAAAATTTACAGCGTTGCGGAGAAGAAACCTTTTTGTTCGGCACACAACCGCGATTCCCCAAAAAAGCGATGATGTCATGGTAGTCAGGGGGCTCTCATGTGGGTCAAAAAACTTCTGCGAATGTTAACAGCAACATATTTTATGAATAAAATATTTTTAAAAGAGAAATTACTCTATTCGTTCCCGGAGTGACCGGTCATGAGGTTCTTGTCAAAATAAATAAACAACAAAGTTATTTTGGACAGGTAAATCCCCTGGATACATTTTAACCTCACTTCTTTTAACAACTACTACAACAGTACTTATCTATTGGTTTTGTAAGGCTGTCAACATTTCTTTAGAGAGATATTTTGCACACCAAAAAAAGCGAAACATACAATTCACTTTCATTAAGACGATAATAACCATTTTCTTTTGTAATTAAATAGTACGCAAGCGCTGCAATAGCAAAGAAGTACACTCATGAAATTTAAAACTTGGACACCACAATTACTGTAAACAAAAGTTTGCACATTGTGAAGCGGGCTTAAGGGTATAATTTACAATTCTAACAGCAGGTAGTCTCAGCAGGGGTTATCTTATAGAAGGACTGTAGAATGAATCATTACACTAAGCACGTTTTAGAAAATATGTAATTTACATTGCTTACTTAATTTTTTTCTTTAAAGAATATATTTGAAGGTATCGCTAATTAAACACCATAGCTCGATTAATTATCGAATCAAAATTTTGTTTAGGAAATGTTTACAAAATAAAATTAGAAATAATTTTGATTTAAAAACGTCTACAAGCAATAACTTTTAAATTAAATCAAAAACTAAACATGGTTATTTGGGTTGACTGATTATTACTTATTTTTAAATAAATCTAACCTACTAATTATTGTAAGTTATTAAAAAAATCATTAAACTCTCTATTCATAATATTTAGTCCTTACAAAATGTATATTTTATGACGTTTCATTTTTTTCTGTAGTTAATATAAAAGTGAAAATAAAAACTAAGGCAATTCTTATTGTCAACGTATATATTTAGTTTTTGACAAGAATTTATTACATAATTATAATTAAGATACCAAGTTATAGTTTAAAATTAAATGAAAACTTTTTTTTTAAATAAAGGTATTACTATATAAATAAATATAAGAAATCAATAATGGGTGTGACCTCCATTATTATTGATACATTCTTGGAGGCGTCTGCTCATTGACGCTATCAAGGTATCAATATAATTAATATTAATCGTTTCCCATGCGGTATCAATGGCTGCAATTAGTGCATTACGGTTTACTGGTATAAAATTTGGCCCTTGTTGTCTTCGGATAACAGCAAGTATTCGAGCCCAAACATTTTCGATAATGTTAAAATCTGGGCTTTTGCTGGCCAGGGTAACAGCTCCAAGTTATTTTCTCGTATCCAATTGCGCACAACCCGCGAAGTATGAATAGGGCGTTGTCCTTTAACAACAAAAATACATTATGAAAATGTTAATTCAACAGATCCCGAACTATTTTTTGGAGAAAGTATAGAATACTTACTTGTTGGAAAATATAATCTTCGTCTGGATAAAACACTTCGACTGAAGGATAGCCCAACAAACTCCTGGACCACGTGCGCTAACCCAACCCCACACATTCACAGAAAAATAACCACTTCGTTTTTAGGACATATGTGATTATTTTCGTAACGAGTTCCTTCCATTCTAAAAACATTTAGTGGTCCATTGTTGCGGCTATTGAACGTTTTTTCGTCGCTTAAAATCACTCGATTTCAAAATTCCAAAGGTTCGTTCACATATCGCCTTGCAAGTTCCAGACGACGTCTCATATTTTCGCAACTGAGAACTTCTTTCGCAGCAGCATTATACTTCTTTATTCCCATCTCCTTTAATCTTTAATACGCTACGGCCCGCTGGTAATTCCGAAACAATCCGCGCTTTCAAATCAGCACCGAGATGAGGTGGCATTTTTACAACACTTGAAATTTTAAACTAAAATGGAATTTACATTTCTTACTTTATTTATTGGTTTACACTACCCCTTCTCAAACAGTAGGTAATTGTTTATTTATTACATACTTCTAATAACCAATGTAACAACCCTTAGAGCAATATGACTCAAAGGAAGTAAATTAAACAAGCAAGGATATTCTATTGTTATTGAAACTTATTCATAAAGTAAAAGCCATTTCCTTATAATGCTAATGGACAGGATTTTTTTTAAGTATTAAGATTACAATAGAGGACTTATAAACTTTCGAAAATATCTAATTATAAATATTTACACTGCAATTGCGCTTTTTCCTTAATAATTTCTTAGCAATAACATACACGTTCTTGGTTTTAAGTTGTCATAAATTTGATATGATATAAATTTGTGTTTCTAATATTACATCACAAACTAATCTTTATTCGCCAAAAATTGTTGCTTAAGTTGTAAAGCTTCGTACACACCTGAACAACAAACCGAGCAACAAACATAACAACGAACCGAAAGTCAAACAGAACGACAAACGATCTTTTATGATTTCCACAATCCGAACAACAAACGGAACGTTTGTGCTGTTCCCATAATTATTTTCAGTAGTTTTCAGTTCATATATTTATTATTGAGAAGAGAAAATTGCGGAAAACAAGAAGATAGTGCCAACCAAATTTTTACGCACAAAGAAGAGTAAAAATTATAATTTACTTTGCTTTTTTTATTTTGGAAATTTCCCGCCCAAATGATGCTAATAGGGACATCATTTTTTCTTGCATTCTTAAACACTGATTAATTTAAAACATTTTTCTTCTGTCAACTCCATAATATTACCTAAAACACAACAAACCCACAAAAGGGAGGACAAAAATAAATAATTTAATTCTCCCGCATAAGTTTGTTCGCCGTTTTGTTTAGATTCGTCCAAACCTGCAAACGCATTCGCGCGCATTTTCTTTGATGTCGGAGAAAAACCGACAAGTTGCGGAACGCCGCAAACCGTTCGTGGAACAATCAGGACTTGCGAATCTGTTCTAAAATTCGTACGTAGCACCGTCCAAATTAATGTTCCGATTGCCGTTCGGTTCGTTGTTCTGTTTGTTCCTCGGTTTGTTGTTCAGGTGTGTACGAAGCTTTACAATAAGCATATTAATATGAACTATATCTTATGAAAGGAGAGTTATGTAACTATAATTAACGACTTAACGTTACGTTAGTAGATTCCATTTACTATTTACACATATTTTCTTGGAACATTCGATAATTAACTATCGGGATATGATGACCCTATACTTCGCAGGTTGTGCGCAACTGGATACAAGCAAATAACTTGGAGCTGTTACCCTGGCCAGCAAAAGCCCAGATTTTAACATTATCGAAAATGTTTGGGCTCGAATACTTGCTGTTATCCGAAGACAACAAGGGCCAAATTTTATACCAGTAAACCGTAATGCACTAATTGCAGCCATTGATACCGCATGGGAAACGATTAATATTAATTATATTGATACCTTGATAGCGTCAATGAGCAGACGCCTCCAAGAATGTATCAATAATAATGGAGGTCACACCCATTATTGATTTCTTATATTTATTTATATAGTAATACCTTTATTTAAAAAAAGTTTTCATTTAATTTTAAACTATAACTTGGTATCTTAATTATAATTATGTAATAAATTCTTGTCAAAAACTAAATATATACGTTGACAATAAGAATTGCCTTAGTTTTTATTTTCACTTTTATATTAACTACAGAAAAAATGAAACGTCATAAAATATACATTTTGTAAGGACTAAATATTATGAATAGAGAGTTTAATGATTTTTTTTAATAACTTACAATAATTAGTAGGTTAGATTTATTTAAAAATAAGTAATAATCAGTCAACCCAAATAACCATGTTTAGTTTTTGATTTAATTTAAAAGTTATTGCTTGTAGACGTTTTTTAAATCAAAATTATTTCTAATTTTATTTTGTAAACATTTCCTAAACAAAATTTTGATTCGATAATTAATCGAGCTATGGTGTTTAATTAGCGATACCTTCAAATATATTCTTTAAAAAAAATTAAGTAAGCAACGTAAATTACCTATTTTCTAAAACGTGCTTAGTGTAATGATTCATTCTACAGTCCTTCTATAAGATAACCCCTGCTGAGACTACCTGCTGTTAGAATTGTAAATGATACCCTTAAGCCCGCTTCACAATGTGCAAACTTTTGTTTACAGAAATTGTGGTGTCCAAGTTTTAAATTTCATGAGTGTACGTACAGCGCATGCGTATTTTGTTATGGCAAAAACAATTTTGTAAATGCCCCAAATTCCATTGATGCCATTAAATGCCATCCAAATCCACGCAATGCCACAAAATGCCAGTCAATGCCAAATGTCACTAAATTTGCTCGTAATGCCATGCAATGCCAAAGGCTTGTACACCAAATGCCATCAGCAAACTGCACATAACAGCAATAATTAAAAACTAAATATATTTGAATGTAAATTAATACTAACAAATTAAAAGGTATAACTTATTAATTGATAATTAAGAGACGGATATAACATTAATTTAATAATTTTTATAAAAGGACGTATCTACATTCTCGTTTTATTATTTTTGAATTTGGTTAGACTGTCGAAAAAGTTAAGGTTGGGAAATAAGATGGACGAATACATAAGACGCTGAACAGGAGAATGTTGGAGATAAGCGGTTTTGTTAAAATTGACGGCAAATGGAGGGATATTATGAAGAATTTTGTTTGGAATTTAAAAATTTTATTTGATATGAAAGGTACGGACAATCTAATACACTATCGATTAGTTTATGAAGAAATACCAGATCAAGAAATAGTCTACGCGATTTGAATGTATTTACTTTAGTCAATAAAATAATTTTATGTAGTCTAAGGATGGGAGTCCAGCTTTATAAACGAAATGTCTAAGGAATTTATATTGAACCTTTTCTATTTTTATTATTGATGTTAAGTAATATGGTGACCATACTTGAGAACAATATTTAAGATGAGAACGAACTAATGAGTTGTATAGAGATTTTAAAGTGTCCAAATTATTAAAGTGTTTAGAGAAACAAAAATAAAACCAATTCTTTACCTGCCTTGGAACAAATATAACCAATATGTTTATTGAACAAAAATTGTTTGAAAATATGACTCCTAATGTCTGAAATAGACTCTAGACTTTTCAGATGATGATTGTTGATGAAATATGAGGACTTTGATTAGCGTTACAATTTGATAAAATGATATCAAAAAGCACTTACTTAAATTTAATTCTAATAAGTTTTAGTCATTCTGAAGTAATCTGCAGTCTTCTATATTTTTATTATTTTGAAAATTTTCATATCGTCTGCAAATAGTTCAAATTTTTGAAAGTAAGTTTTACATCATTAATACATAATAAAAAAACAAAGGTGCTAGGTGGAAACCATGAGGAACATCAGAGTCCACTGAAAAGGGTTAGAAAAAAATTTTTACAGAACAATTTCATATCTGTTTGTAATTACAACTAAGAATCCAAGATCACTTAATCTTTTTATCATTAAAATTTCATGATTTACTTTGTCGAATGCTTTTGAAAAATCTGTGAATATTACATCTAGCTGGGCATTTTCATTAAGAGCTTGCTGTATATGATTTTGAAAGGTAAGAAGATTGTTACCGTTGACCGGTTAGGAAAGAAGCAATGTTGTTTATCAATAATAATGTGTTTTAAGACTGGGAGCAATGTCTTGACAAAACATTTTTCAAAAATTTTGGTATTGCAGAAATTATGGAGATAGGTCTATAGTTTGATATGTCTGTTTTACCTTTGCCTTTATGTGCAGGAATAACAAAAGTAGTTTTCCAAGCTTCTGGGAAGACACCTGATTTTAAAGATTTGTAAAATAAAATTTCATTGGGTGAGTAGCAACAACAACATTTTTTAAAAAGAAGGAGAGGAGTTAAATCTGGACCGTGACTGCATTTATCCGGTAAAATTATCAATTCCTTGAAAATTTTATTAATATCGGTAGTCATTGAAAATAAATTAATTTGTTGATTATATACAGAACCAAATATTTAGCAAACAGATTTACAGTTTTCATGCTATTATTACTTGAATAAGAACCAAAGTTACCATGGAAAATTGCTGGAAATGACTTTCAAGTTTGTAGATTGACCGCTAAGGGGCGCAATTATAGCCTTAAAACAAATAAAACTAGATATATCTCCAAAATACCCAAGTAACGTATATCAATAGATAACACTGTTTTAATCCTCAATGTTTTCTGAACAAAAAGCGTTATGTGTAAATTTTGTCACTTGTCAAATAAAGTGGTGAGGAAAGCTTAGCCTTCAATTTTGAAAATGCTCACAACTCTGGTTTGATTAACCAATTTTTGTGAACTTAACTTCATTTGATAGAGCTATTTATGCTTAATTTTAACTTTACAAATCAATACTGGATACTCTTTTCAAACACCGGTAGAGGACGCTTTGTTACTAATTGACAAATTGTGTCAAATTTTGGAAACAGTTAAATAGAACGGTTTATACGTTTTTCCATATTTGGATACAGGAAAATGGTCCAAAAAACTGGCGAAAAGCGCTACTTGATACCGTTTTTAAACCGGAAATATTTACAAAAATGTAAGTAAATCACCGGCACAGAAGCCAAGCTGTGGACTCCGCGGTATGTCTGTACCCATTGGCCCATTATATTTAAAAATTAAAACAACAATTTAACCGAAAAATATTTATAATATAACCAAATTATAGAGGTAAAACACATTAAACGTTCTAACATTCAATGATGTCTTAAGTGTTCAAACATTATTTTGAACACCCTGTTTCAACCTTTCCCTAATCGACAAGATAGCTTGCGCTCCAGAAATACTGTGAATAGCGTCTCTTTGCGCTGAATCATATCTTCTGTTGTCGTGGATACTAAAAACAAGTTATTTCACTCTACACCATAAGTAAAAATCTAAGCAGAACTTGCATTCGTACAAAATCTTAAAAACTTTAAGTTGGCTTATAAACAGTTTCTCGCAGGTAATGGAAATAGGTTACCTATCCCAATCAACCTATTAGGAAATACCCGATCAAAAAAATTTATAAACATTTGCAGCAGAATGGTGAGAGTAAACATTTTGTTAGAAAAATATTGTTCTTCTGGTTTTCAATGGCACATTTCTACAAAAATTGGCAATTGATCCTCTAAAAATTAAATGTTTGCCCTCTAAGAGGCTCATAAAAAAAAGGTTTATAAGTTTTCTGCCTATAATGCTACACCAAACGTTCACACTTCACTTACCTGAATATTGCACCTCCTGCATCCAGCAGTCTTCTGGTATCATATTTTTCAACTAATGACAGCATGTTTGTTGTTGTCTTCGCCGGTCAAAGCTAGGTGGAACTCAATGTTATCTGAATGTAATCTAATATAATTATTTATAATTTAGTAGGCAGCTTTGTTTATAAATAATAACAGTGTATTTGAAACACTGTAGTCTGAGGAATCTCTGAGTTTCTGTCAATTATCAGAACACTTGAATGAAGATTGGACTTACATACGTCAAACCGTTGACCACATTTTCCTTTAATATACGGGACGGAGAACGTTGCCGGTAGTGCGAAAGTAAATTGCTAAAGGAACATTGTATGGACCTCCTTAAGTTAAACCCCCACCAACAGAAAAAGGACCGGACTTTAACAAAAATTAGTGCTAATTATGTGCTAATTTGTTACTGAATTCAAAATTTTGTTGCTCAAGAAAGACGCATGAAAGCACATCGATTCTTGAGGTCGAATTATTATTGTTTATAATCAGCAACAAATTCGATTATGTATAAAATACTGTTAATTATAGTGCAAACAATAATTTTATGTAGTAACTATTTGAGCAACAAATTGTTTATGCAAATTAAAACAACGAGAAGTGCCGCATGAAAGCATATCGATTCTTGAGGTCTAATTTATTATTGTTTATAATCACCAACAAATTTAATTATGTATAAAATACTGTTAATTATAATGCAAAGAATAATTTTACGTAATAACTATTTGAGCAACAAATTGTTTATGTAAATTAAAACAACGTAGCCTATTAGGTGCATATTGATTCTCCGTCGTATTTTACTGTTTATAATCAGCAACAAACTTAATTATCTATAAATTACTGTTAATTGCAGTTCAAAGAATAATTTTACGTTAACGTTTTGAGTAAGAATTATAAATGAAGGCAATGAGACTAAGTAACGCCAGCACGGCGAACACATTGTGGTTATGTTAACGGAGTGGGGGAGAATATGTCTAATAAATTTAATTTCGAGTTTGTTAAATCCTTTGATATTTTCAGTATTAATTTTCTATCGCTATCATTTTTAGTGAAGCTCAAATCATATATGGTGTTGTACATAATCTTTTACATCAATCATTTTCATTTGTAAAAGGATTACTTACTTTTTAGCAAATTTTGCTAATTAGTTGAAGTTATTTTACTGCAACAAATTACCAACAAATATCCTTGTGACATTCGTTCGTTTTCTTTTACGCAATAAGTATTTTTACGGAGGGGGTCCAGCTTTACGTTAAACTTGCCCCACCCACTTAATTTCTAATTTACTTTTGTTCTCCTTGAGCAACAAAATTTTGAATAGGTAACACATTAGCACATAATTAGCACTAATTTTTTGTTGAAGTCCAATCCTTTTTCTGTTGGTGGGGGTCTAACTTAATGGGGGTATTATATGGTCAAACTGGCGCCTTTTGGGATAACGAAATGCGTACTGTTTTGCATACAATCAAAATAAATATCAATAATGTGAACGCTTCTTTGAAGCAACAAAGGCATCTTAAAAATTGTAATGTTACAAAACATGTAAATAATATTCTGATGTAATAATTGTTCAATTTGACATCAACATATTTCTTGCTTCCATGGTTTACTTGATTTTCAAATCTAATAAGAAAGGTATCAAGTAGCGGTTTTGCTAGTTTTTTGGACTTTTTTCGCTCTATCTAAATATAAAAAAATAACAACAGTTCTATTTAAATTTTCTCAAAAATTTGACAGTTGCTAACATATTGTTCTCTACCGGTTTTCGAAAATAGTATTTAGTATTGATTTATAGGCTAAAATAGATCTATTAAATGAAGTTAAATTTTCCTCGCCACTTTATTTGAGAAGTGAGAACATTTTCATATATCAAGTTTTTTGTTCAGAAAACATTAAAGATTGAAACAGTGTTATCTGTTAGCATACGTTACTTGGGTATTTCTGGAGATATTACAAGTTTTGTTTTAAAGCTACAATTGCGCCTCTAACCCTTAATCTGTAAACTTGAAAATAATTTCCAGCAATTTCCCATGCTCACTTTTATTAACAATATTAACAATAGTTCCTGAAATGTGGCTAGTTGCCTTTCTTAATAGGACACCTGGTACATCTACTCAAATGGGGATAATGCAACCAACTCTTAGTTTTTAAAATTTATATTATTTTAAAATACAAAATTATTAATGATAGTTTCTGAAACTCTTCCTTTTAATACGAAATTTTATATTTTCCGGAGCACTTGCTTTTTGATGGCATTGTACACACCATGACTTCAATTTGAATAAAAATTCCTAGTAGAAATTTTTGGAAAATCGGAAACGCGTCTATTGATGTCTGCAAAAAAACAACAAAATTTATTAGCGTAACCTTGTTATTTTATTACAACGTTTGAATATGAAGTTATCTACACTGATATTCAATAAATTCTATATCATTGTTCGGGTACACGTCGTAAAGTCTGTTTGTTATATACACTACTTGTTAATCTGTTAATTTATTTTGTATTGTTTTCGATGAACAAAAGTTCATCTTATGAATTCACAAAGTCTGTCTGTCTGTCTGTCTGTCTGTCTGGATGTCCGTAGCTTTTTCCTGTTGACATTTTTTGAAAATTTTCTTTCGGATTCTATAGAACATCAAAATCTAAGACATTTTTGCTTCAATCATTTTTTGTCTATCTCATCAGCAAAGTGGTCAAATCGGCTCCCGAAAATCCAGTCAAATTTTCGAAAATTTTTTAGTTAAATAAGCAGTTCTTTTGTTCATCCCGGCAATGCAAGCTTGCGCATTCCCAACTGGTTTATAAGTATATTTGTGAGCTGGTTAATGTGTTTTTAACGTAAACCTGTTGGTTTTAAAATTAGTTTAATTAATTATTTTTATGTTTTTATTTTTGACATACTGGACCTAAACGATAGCCATAAGGAGTCCTTGACATATCACCAACACTTTAGGTAACGTACTATGTTTGTATTGTAGATCTTATACTGATACTTTCTGCTGTTAGTAACTAAAACCAAAATAATTTATTAATGTCTACCAATATTGTTAATTTTGTAACTACCGTTAATTTTATTATACAGATTGCCTTTTGAAAAGACTGGCCATTGCTAGTCGAAACGTCGGCATTATTTAAGGACATGGTGTGTCATTGACAATTCCTATTCCTGTTGTTACTTCTATAAGAAGGCCCAAATCATTGTGTGTACATCATATAACTTCTTATAAATATAATTGGAATAATAGCACCGTAAAACTTATTCACTAATGTATTATGAGTAAATTCCGAGCCACTTTATATTAGAATAAAACCGTCGCAATTTTTTTCTAAAAGTGGGTTATTGAACTAATTACAGCACATATCAATGATGACCTGCAAATTTAAATACATCACGGATGTCATTTATACAAATGCATTACCAATAATGTGTACCACTGGTTGGTTTTTCTTGTTATCCTCATGTGGGGACAGGAGTTAATAGCACAACATTTTCCATGACCAAAATTTTTTTTAGATTTTGTTTGTCTGCTAAACGGAACCTTAAAACAAAACTAATTGCAATTTGTTGGGTAGCGAACATAAGTATACTATGCCGATAAAATCAAGTCACAGCTGGAAATCTTTATGACATGACGTTTGTTGACATTTGCTCAACCATTATTAACCACATTATCTTTTATAATCTATTCTGCACCTGTTATTTTATTAAATGTGAATAAATCAAGGGTTCGACGGGTGTACCGGCGAATTTCAGCCATTTGTTTCCAACAATTGAACAGAATTCCTTCCTTACATACACGGTGGTGCTTTTGAAAACGAGTCATAAAGATTTAGGATTGTGAACTGGTTTTTTTCGAATTCTGCTCGCCCTTTCAAGTGAGAAAATGGTTTGGTATCAAAACGCAGCTAAAATTATTCCGCATAGCGCTCGCTATCAGAAATCAGCTGAATTTCACTGTCTTTGAAAATTCATCAATAAAAATTAGTAATTTTGGTGTTCAAGATGAATCAGTATGCGTCGTCTAAGCAACTATGACATTCCTACGTTTTGACAATCGTTAATAAAAGTCATAAAAATTCAGGTTTTATTTGAAAATTGTTCATTGGAACGAGAGAAAACCATTAACTTATGACCTGTTTTCAAAAGCACTACCCTGTATATATTTGTGCGGGACCGTAGACTATATGCAGTTCAAATGCAACAGCATCTGCGTGATGTTCGAGTTAGTGTTGGTGAGTGGACAGTGAGACGAAGACTACGGAGACACCTCATGAACTTGCAAGTGCTTTGACTGCAGTTTATAGACCAACGCGATTTCCTTTTGCACGGGAGCATCTCAATTAAACCTTAGTATGTATTGACGTCCCAGAGATTGTTTTTTTCCACTTCTGTATTGATGAACGCACTGATTAATCGTTGCAGAAGGTCTTGGAAAGTGTAATAGCTACTAGGTATATTGAAGACATTTTGGTATACCATTTGGTGCCATAAGCTAGGTTTGTGGCACCCAGTTTTTTTTATGAATGACAATGCAAAGCGGAAGAAGAATTAATAAACAACCCACAAGAAAAATTAAAAACTAATTACATCGATGTCAAACCAAATTCAACCTGGTTTTAGAGTAAGGGAAGGTACTTAAATTAGAGAATTGTTTCTGTTTTGTTTAATTTTCCAAACCCAAAATTTGTCGCTTAATGCTTTTATCAAGAAACTTGTACAAACTATTAATTATAAAATATAGGTTCACGAAAACTCCTATAAATGCTCTTTAAAAACATACTGTTTTGTTAAATATGACTCTCGGCAAGTGAAAAATGCAATCAAACTCAAAACTGTAAGGTGGGTCGTTTTTTTGATCGCAAATTTATTTTGTAGGCGAAATAACAGTTTAATCTAATTTTAATTTCTGCCCGCTATTAAATTGTTACAGATAACAAAATTTCGGCATAATTATGTTACAGATGAATTCTGAATTTGAAACTTGAAACATGAAGCAAAATAAAACACAATTGTGTGGGAAATCAATATGATGACGTGCATACCCAACAAAAATGCACGAAGTATGACGCGATGATCTATTTCAGTGGCGTAGATAAAATTGACTTGGTTTAAGAAATATAAATAGTTGGTGTCGTTAAAAATGATGGCACAAATAGTTCTAAAAAGATCTTTTTTGAAGTTACGAATATTTAAAATACGAATATTCAAATAACAGAACAACTCAACGATTAAACACTGCTTCACTGAGGTAAATCATTAACACGGTTATGGTTGCCTTAACTAAAATAATTTTGGTTTGTGAGCAGAACGTCATTCTTGACTATATGTGGTGGTTAAAGGCTTTAATGATGTACTTGGATTTTTATTAAGAGTCATCCTCACGAATCTCCACACGAAGGCTTCTATTCACTAGGAGAAACCACCAAATATAATTTTGTTGATCGGATGTTTTAATAAACCTAAAACGGAGTTTACACCTTTAATATTTAGCACAAATACGCCTTAATTCATTTCACACAAAAGATACTCTGAACGCCATTAGTACAATTTTTTTCCATTGCCTCCAAATCCCCCAAAACACCTTGGCCAACTTAATCGCTGCGAGCCTTCTTGGTGTGACCGCTGCCAACCGCCGGATGGTTACGCCGCATTTTTCCCCGGTGCGATAACATTCGGCCTTCCTGCAACAATTAATGTCTCCATTAATCAACTGTCTAACAAATCCATTAAATCATCTGTAGCTAGTTCGCCTGTTCGCCGAGCAGAGCTCTCTCCTATGTCATCAATGTCGCTGTCATCAGTCTTCCGGATTTACGCTACTATAAGGCCGGAGAGAGTCGACTGCTACAGACTCGCTTGTAACCCCTCACACCCTTTACTGCTTCTATCAGATACGTATCGTTGGCTAAGGCCCTAGCTACTCTAAACGGGCCATCGAACTTATTCGCCAGCTTGGAGTTAATGCCTGCACCTGCTAGATTCGTAGCAGCGTGCCGCCAGAACACCAAATCTCCTGTCTTGTACTTGGTCGCTCTGCCTTCTAGCATCGTACCTCGCCTTCATGCGTTGCCCAGCTCACTTGATATTCTCAGACGCCATGGTACGATTTTCGCCAGCTGACTGACCACACCTGGATCCAATTGCCGCCGCCAGTGTTCGAAGGGTGTACACGAACACTATCGCCGTCACCAATGTCTGCAGGGTGTTTACAGACCTTGGCGCCTTCCGAAGAGGGCCCGCCTTGCTGCTAGCTAGACTTACACCGCCACCCAAGTCAGTCAGTACGCCCTTTGGTAAGCCAAACATTAACGCCGCCGGGGACTGCCAGGTATCTTTTCGTCCCACCTGTTTTCTGCTTCAACGCTGGCCACCAACGCCTCCACTATGGTGCATTTTGGCCTCTCCATCTGACCATTCGCCTTAGGATTCGCAATAGAGTTCAGCACCTGTCGTACACCCTTTTCCACCAGGAATTCCTTAAATGCCTTGCTAGTGAACGCTAATCCCCTGTCACTAACAACTCGCTTTGGGTACCTGAATACACCAAACACCTCTCTCAACTTTAAGATTGCCTCCGCGGCGCCTAATGACCTGCAAGGTTTTCCTACAACGAACTTAGTAAAACCATCCACCACCAAAAGCAAGTCTGCATTCCTGCTACTACTACGTACGAAAGGACCCAGATGATCCACGTGTACTGTGTTAAAAGGAATAGCCCGCCTTTCTATAGGATGTAGATGTCCTCGCCTCGTCCGTACTTTGATTTTGCAAAACCACACCTCAAACACGCCCTGGTATACTTACGGATGAACCGCCTCATTCTAGAAAACCAATATGTTACCTTCATCAGCGCCAAACACCTTTGAACCCTGGATGCTCCACCTCATCAAGGTACAGTCGCAAAAGGTTGAACTTTGCCATAGTAGGCACATATAATCGGTCACCTTCCAAAATCTTTCTGTACAATCGCCCATTTTTCACCTTGTAGTTGATTTTAATCTCAGCCCCGCCTTTGCCAGACTTCAACGTCGTGATTATTTCCAGCGTACGCGGATTCTGCAGCTGGACGGTGTAGAACCAGTCACCTTCTTCTATGGTCACCATGTTTGTGTGAATGCTCGAGTCTTAAATCTCCATGGCTTTTTCTTAACGGATTTCTGCTTAGAGCATCTGCATGTCTCATGCGGCCACCGGCTCGATACTCCACAGCAAAGTCGTACTCCTGCATCTCGCCACCACCTGCCCACACGAGGTACCAGATCCTTTTGAACAAAGTCGCTCTGACAGCCACGCAATCCGTAATCATCTTGTAGTGGATGCCCACCAAGTAGACTCTGAATCGTCTTATGGACTCCACAACCGCCAATGTTTCCAAACCATAACTATGATACGACTGCTCCGCCTGAGTTGTCGTCCTGCTGTAATATTCGACTGGTCTTAACATACCATCCTGTTTCGCCCATTGCAAATGGATTCCGCCTAAGCCTATTTTAAATGCATCTGTATGCAACTCACTGTTGTACAACGCCAAAGTTGGTCTGGAAACCAATGCCTCCTTCAAACAGTCAAACGCCCGCTGTTCCTCTTACCTCATTGCTACAGGACATCTACTTTTGTGAGGTTGGTCAAGGGCCTTGCCACCATAGCAAAATCCTTTACAAACTTGCGAAAGTAAGACACGCCCTATAAATTGCCTCACACCATGTACATCACCTGGAGTCGGAAATTTCGCCACAGCGTCCGTCTTCCTTTTCCTTGGTTGTACCTCCTCAACCAAAATTTCATGCTCTAAGTATTCCAACCGGCTCATCAAGAAGGAGCACTTTGCCAAATTCAGCTTTATGCCAGCGTTCTCCACCAAAATTAATACCTGCTCCAAAGCTCCAAACCCTGAGCTTCTGTGGACGTCGGAATCAAAACGTCATCCATATACGCCAACACCTTTTCATACCTCAAATCGCCAAGTACCTTGTTGATAACCCGCTAAACACCGCTGGAGAATTTGCCAGTCCAAACGGTACTCAGATACTCGTAGTGTCCATCAGGGTAATAAACGCCGTCTTCTCAATTGTATTTTCATGCATCAACACCTGATGATATCCCTGCGCCAAATCTAGAGTTGTGAAATATTCCTTGCCCGCCAATTTATCCAGTTGATCCGTGATCCTAGGTAATGGATACCGATCTTTTACTGTAATTGCGTTTAACGCCCTGTAATCAACACACAGTCTCATCTCGCCTGACTTTTTTGGAATTAAAACAATAGGACTTGCATACGGGGAATTAGAATCTCTTACAACGCCAGCAGCCTTTAAAGTCGCCACCTTATCCCTAACTATCTCGCGCTCCTTTATAGAAACCCTGTAAGATCTGTGGTACACCGGAGTGTCGGTTTTCAGCTTGATCTCCATCTTCGTCAGATCAGTCAACCCCAACTCTCCCTCACTCCGTGAGAAGCAACTCACTTTTTCGCCCAATCAAATCATGAAGTTGCGCCATTGTCTCTTTGCTAATTTTGCCCACCCGTAACGAACTGTTAATAGAAACAACGTTTATTTTGTTCTCAACTGTATTAAACGCCTTCTTGATGTGTTGTCCATGCGTCCTGCTACACACCAACCTTTCTTGAGTCGCCTTACATTAGAGGATATGTTCAACGCCTTCACACGCGGATCGTCGCCTGTGATGGTTCCGGAGAGAATCTGCAGGTTGCCTTCTGGAAGTGGGTGAAAGGGCGATCGAACAGGCAGATCAGCGTCCCGCGGAGCACCAGGCACCACTACCCGCAAATCGTATGCAATCCACGGCCACAGGGCAACGTCTTCCGCCAAGAGCACCTTGTCGCCTAGAGTGAGTTGTGAAAGCACCTCTTCCATCTTCTCCTCCTTCGTTATAACCGCCTTATCGCCACGCATAACTAACCCCACGCCCGGAGTTCGAGTGCGTTCGCCAAGCAGGAGATCGGCCGGCTCTAGGCCCCCTCCACCACCAACGCAATGATGGGAATTTCCACGCCATCTATGCATAACAAAAACTTCGCCTCGCCTAACGTCTTCACGCTGCTACCACTAAACTCTTTCAGTACTACTCCTTCATTCTGTCTGCAACGAGTGAGTGCACACCGCCGCGCTATCGCCTTGATATAATTGTCCTCTCACTTCCCGTGTCGATGTATGTTTTAACGTCAACACCATTAATGTGCCCTAACTTCCTGAAAGTGGAAAGAGTTTCATTAATGAGCCTCACCTTTTGTTCCTTTGGCTGTCTCCTGGAGGCTGGGCATTCATACGCCTTGTGGCCGGCTTCACCACACGTCTTACACCTTTCTGCCCGCGTCTTTGGGCAGTCTCGACTGATGTGGGCCCCCAGCTTTTAGCAGACCGCCACTTAGTGAGTGCCTCCGCTTAGAAGACCCTGCTGACGCCTCGTTCCACAATGCCCCGAGTCGCCTCGTATTGGCCACGTCCGACGCCTGCCGGACTTCCGCAGTCCATTCGTGAAATAACCCCTGCGTATAACGCCTCAGGGTTGTGTACCCGCTTGTATCGGGCATTTGCCACCAGGGCAGCCGGCAACTCTTCTAAAAGCACTGAGAACTCCACCCGCCTAGGAAACGCCTCCTCAGCATCGCCTCTCACGTACCTCCATGGATGGTTGTACGACTGCTAGGTCGTAATACCAGCGCTTCGCCTGCCCGCCAAACAGTTAATCATTACGGTGGCACGCTCCGCCCGCAAATTTCACCTAGTTGATCAATTTTGGCCAGCCATGCCTCCACCTTAATTTGCTTTTTATTAGGATCAAACGCTTCGATCGCCTCTTCAGATAATTTGACCATTGGTTTGGCCTTTGGTGCTGGTGCCGCCGCACCCGCCGACTCCTCCGATTGGGACTCTGCTAACTCGCCGTAAAGCAGCGCCGCTTCTCTCCTAGAAGCTCGAGCAATACGCCTATCTAGTTCCGCGAGAGAAATTGTAATATTTGCGGTCCCCGTCTTCCGCCGCCGTTTCGGGAATGTGGAATATCCACATCGCCTCCTGAAATAGCATCGTCATCGGACGTGCCCGCCAACGCGATTATTTTTGTATTCCACACACAAAAAAACCACCTGTTGCACTCACACGCCGGGTTCACCAAATACCACTTCTGATATGTTAATCGGATGTTTTAATAAAACTAAATCGGAGTTTACACCTTTAATATTTTGCACAAATACGCCTTAGTTCATTTTACACAAAAGATACTCTGAACGCCATTAGTACAATTTTTTCCAGTGCCTCCAAATCCTCCAAAACACCTTGGCCAACTTAATCGCTGCGAGCTTTCAGGTGTGACCGCTGCCAACCGCCGGATGGTTACACCGCATTTTCCCCGGTGCGATAACAATATAGTTTACGGAGAACGTTTTAACCAAGTCATCTTGACGTATGTATATAGTTCTTAGAGCTCGCAGCCTGTATTTTCGCAAATAGTCAATTAACTTAAGGGACAAACCTGGACCTCGATCTAAACTTAGCTATTCCACAGCATTTTTTTTTCATAAATTACTATAAATATTTATACATTAATGCGCATTGTTTTTTAATGAATTTTTTTTTCTTTACACAGGTGAAGCACAAAATCAAACTGAAGAAGTTAAAACTGTATGTACACAGTTAGGCAATGGCTCAAGAAAATTGGATTAAAACTTCAAAGACCTTCAAATATTCCTCAATTTAAATTGATTAGTAAAGCCAAGTTATCTTTACAGTTGAATCTCAACTGTGAGTAAGTTGTTTTGATGGTCGCCAGATGGTGTGAGAGCAATGTGCACCATGCAACACTGTCCCATGACTAAAAGTTATAAAGAGTGTAATGGTGTGGAATAATATTCTATACTATACGATACTACTACTATCACCTGAGTAGGATCACGAGCACATACATTTATTTTTTTAACGATTTAGGAACACTATTTTTAGAAGGCTTCCAACATTTTTTGTGTGAATAAAGCGTAAAAGGGGCAAGTAAAATTCCTAATTTCTTGGATGAATGTCATAAGTACATAATAATTGTAATCAGAAGCTTTCAATCAATTTAAAACACATGTATTACATAATTATTTGGTTTGTTTGTTTTGATCCACTAGAACTATCAAAATGAATGATTTATTTATTCTTCTTCAATAGAAAACGAAATTTTGCTAAGAAATATGTTTTTAATCACTTTATATAACGGTAATTTGAAAAAATATTGTTTTTAAGACTCATGGATTCTTGGAATAGATAGAGCTGCAATGTTGATTAAATTAGGAAAAGGTGGATTCATTTTTTTGTTTGATATGAAGGGTGACCTTTGATAATCAAATTAGGTGTCAAAACGATCAACTTTTTGTCACTACTTACAAAATGTAGATAAAATTTTTGTGATTGGTCATTGATCTTTTGACTTCTTTCAAAATTAGAACAAAATCTAAGTAACAGTTACATAACACTAATTGACTTCCTTATGCTAACGTACGTCATATGTCACTGGTTATAAAATATTATATTAGTGTTTTTGACCGATTATAACATTTAAAAAAAAATTGATTTATTTTTGCATGGCAGCCTTAGTTTTTAGCGCAAGTTAAAATCTAGTAGTCGTTTAAAATCTATAATTCAAAAAACAATATATTTAATTTAGGATTTTTTTATTTTTCGAATAAATTATAAATATTATCAGTGTCATCAGATTATCAATTCTTATGAATAAACGATGAAATAAGAATTTATGACCTTATTGCTATAGTAAAAGAGCAAAGTTAACAGAAAAAGAAAACTGTCGCAACAAGAGGAAATTTTTAAAACTCGCCTAAATGTCTCATTAGATTTGCAAAGAAGAGGTAACCAATTTCTAAAAAAGAAATTATTTTTTCTCAAAAATGTTTCTGTAGAAAATATTAAATGTTTGATATTTTTATTTAGAGAACTACTAAATGTCTATCAAAAAAATTCGGTAACCATTTACTAAAAATTGCAATTACGTAACAGCTGGTTGCTGGAAAAAACAAATGAGCATCAAAACAAAGTTCTAAAAAACATATTACAAAAAAATCTAATTGTACAGTAATTTTTTGAAAAATCGGCCTACTCCTCATTTCATAACTGTTTCTTTGCCTCATCTGTATAGTAGTTCACCAACTTGATCTGTGCTATCAAAGAATGCCACTGGATAAATGAATCAATAATAACTGTCAAAGTTTTTGGTTTTATTAACACCGTCTTCTAAATACCAGTAACTAGATTTTTTAAGTAACTTTGTAAGTAGGAGTTATTAGCTGTTAAATTTCAACCTCAAAAGCAGTTTGTGATAATTGATAATTGTTAAGTCTCAAGTGGTTCTCTGTAACGGAAAATGATCTCATTCTATTGTGTAATGGGAACAAATTCTAAATATACGTTTCATTTAACAAATACAATAATTGGTTTCTAACACATATCTCTACTTAACTGTTCTTCAAAAAATTTGCACTTTACATTTTAGTTGGCCATGAATGTCGATCCGAAGAGTTGTAGTAAAGTTCTTCTGTCGTTGGTGCATAAAAAATTTGTACCTATTAAGGCAAGCAATCTTAAGATTCTATGCAACAAAGCGCTGTCTTAGCCTCAAAATCAGCTCAATCACATATTATTATTGTTTGGGAAAGGATGTCAGTAAAAAATTAGTCAGAACATGTAATAAAAGAAAACTTACAATGAAATTGCATTTTCACTTTACTATTTTCCCGGTCCCGTCTCCCAAACTCGTGACAAGAGAGAAGGTAGGCACTAGTCTGACGTTGGGGGCGATGAGACGTGCAGATTATACCAAAACAACCCGATTACAACTGTAGGGTCTAGTCGGTTTCCACATAATATGTTCAATACTAAAGAACTTATCAAAATTATTTTAATATTTTTGAAGTTTTGATGTAATTACCTTTACTTTTGGTTAAAATAGGCTTTATTCCAGCTGATACGTTGCCAAAAACTTGATAATCGAAAACTATTTATTAGAGACAGCACAGAACCAATTACTGATTCTTTGACACTTCTGTTTCTCAACAAAACCTTTTTAAACATCCAAACTAATTAGTGTGTTTAATATTAAAAATGCTTATAGAACCAGCGGAATTTAAAATTTTATTATTTCTAAAACAGAGTAATGATTAAAAATTGTTCAAATTTATCTAAGCAACTAATAACTTAAACCTCTCACCCAAATACTTCCTATATGAGATATAGAACACAAACTGTATAAAGATTTTTTAAGCATTTGAGTTAAAATAGACAATTTATTTGTTTAAATTCAAAATGTGATATTAGAATCAATTTGATCATTTGATTACTTTGATGAGTTAAATAACCATCATTTGACTCAATATATTAAACATTAATCAACTTGTAACATCAGTTTTTAAAAATTGCAGTATATAACAGCAGATGTGGACTACTACACTGTAACTATAACGTTTTTCAATTTTGGAAAGTGCTCGTTGTTCAAAATGGTTAGAAATTTTTACTTGCTGTAATTGACAAAAAAACATGATTTTTTTAAACCATGACTTTTAAATGCGCTATAGTATGATAAAACAAAATTTAGTTTTTTTGGAAACGCCACTCAAAAAGTTTACCAATGGATGATATAAATAAGAAATGAATGAGATCATTTTGGGTGAGGGCCCCAAACTATTTTAAATATCAATAACTTTGGTTGCCAACTTTTTCCCGTTATAGAAACCCATACAATTGCATGTTTTTACAGCTAAGACAAAGAGGATGTTGTTGTTTTTGTACTCATTCCTCTTTCCATCATTATTAGCAAAATTTACTGTTTAGAAGCTACCTTGAGTTGCATCAAACATTTTTTCACAACGAAACACATATGTGTTCCAAAAATGAGTTTTTTCTTACTACCTTAATTTAAGTATCTATGTTATTAAATATTTTGATAGAATCATTATGATACAAAGATATACTAAAATTCAAGGTAGATAACTAAAGTTAATAATCAACCAAGTCAGATTATAGACTAAAAGAAATCTGGTCACAAGATAGATTTTAATTTCGCTTTGATCGCCGAATCTTGCTGCATTTTCAATAGAAAATCAGGAAGAATAATCATTCTTCAATCGTAACCAATCGCGGTTTTGAACTTTTATCTATGTTTAACCCTACCCCTTCTCTCAAATTCCTTAAAACAATAACTTTTAGTTTAGAATCTGACTTTTGATTACTTGATATTTAGTTGTCTATCTTAAACTCTCGGTTTGTTTGTTTCGATTTAATGAAGCCCTTTAGAATAGTGGTCTAAACTACGGTTACCGTTTCGCTAGGTTTAGTACCGCAAAAGTTTTTGTTTCAATAATAACTTTTGATAATAAGTAAAATGTGTGTCTTACGACATCTCGTGGAAAACATTGACACGTGTGAATAGTATAAACTAAGAAAAATGCCAACAGTTAACTGTAACGACTTGCGTGTGTTAAAGTGCAAAGCGCTATCTAAGTGATAGCTTTAATGCTTAAACACACGTGTGTCGATAAAGCCAAGTCGTTTCAGTTAACTGTTGACATTTTTCTTAGTTTCTTGATCATGTTTATCTTTGTTTCTAAATACTTTAAGAAACTACTCAAAATATATAACAACTTTATTTGTATTTAAAAGAAGTTTATAGACAATGTAAGTTTAAAATGACAATGTAAATATTTGGTGTGTTATCTAGTACGTAAAAAGACGTAAAAGATACGTCACATATCTAATTACAATTATAAAATACAATAAACTAAAATAATAATTATACGTTAGGATTCTTTCTTCTCGGTAACATTAATACCATTTTCTTTAACGTCGCATTCAGAAGAATTATCCACAATAGTTTTTACGATTTTACCATTTGCAATTCCGTTTTGAACTGCTTTAGGTTTGGTTCCTTTCGAATACGCTTTGCTATAAAAGTCCGAAAACAAATAATAAAAGAAAATTGCGTTTGGTAGTGTGAAGAACATAGACCAACGTGGGTATCCACAATCGTAAAATAGTAGCTGCATTGAATGGTGGAAAGCTATGCAGAATTGAGACTAAAAATTGAGTAAGCACACGACTGCAAAAAAACTATAAAAATTATACCAGTTGCAATGTGGTGATGTATTTTTTCCACCACAAATATTTTTGGTATTGTGGTCCCATTGCTGCTACCATGTAATAAAAGTACATGATGATGTGCACGAATGAATTAATAACGCCTACAAATGTTCCATGGCCTCCTGGAAAATATTTGGTCGCGCCCCAACTGATCATCGGCATCACAGTGTGATGGTATAAATGCAAAACGTGATTTGTTTATCTTTCTTCCGAAGAACGAAGAAAACTGTGTCCAATAGCTCCGTGAGTTTACATACGAAATAAAAATATACACCTATTGCCACCTAAAAGTGTTAAAATTTATTTTGTGCGTGATCAATATTGTATACTTACTCTTAAAGCGTGTGGTGAGTAAGACCAATCGACTGGTTCACACGTCCAACTATACTTAAACAACCACGCTCCTTCCATACCCTAAAATTTTTGCTTGTAGTAAAAGTTTCTTCTTAAGAATTGGGCATACCTCACAGAATAAATAAGTGCTAGCTACAACTTGCAAAAAATTGTATATTATTAACGTATTTTTAATTCAAATGGTTTTCTGTCTTTCATAAGCCTCGGTCCTAAGTTTAAGACAAAATATAAGTAAAATCCCAGTATTGCTAATCCCGGCCACGGGTGACCTACCAAAGGCCAGTGGTTCGTTCGAGGATCTGGAATGTTAAATTAAAGGAATTAATTTAGTAGGCATAAAATACTACGTATTTTAAAAGCTTTTCAATTTCTCAAACTTGAATTTAAAAGTCACTTTTACTTTATTAACTACATCGCATAGTGTAATTTGTAAGCAAATTAGGTTAGTTTACTAATTAGTTACCGTAGAATTATCTCAAATTTAAATTTTAAATACAATCAAAATTCAAAATAAATTGGATAAATTAGAATTGAAATTGTTCTATTTTTCTTGAGCTATTGATAGTTTATGTGAATCAATACATTGCGTTCTGTTTTTGTTATATAACGACGTTTGTTTAAACGATATTTGACTTAACCACTGTATTTCACATACATTTACTTCCCAGTAATTAACTACATATTTTAACATTTCCATTACATTTTCTGTACTTTAATCAATTAGAAAATTTCATGCTCATCACGCTCCACAATAAAATAAATATTAGTGTTTTAGTTTTAGTTTTAGTTAAGAAAAATATAATTGAAAACAGCAAATTCAGATAATAGCATTGTTCAAAATTCGTTAGTCTAGCAATTTAAATACAATGGTTTTAGTTTTGTGCTGTGACGCAAAAATAAAAATTGAGTTTTCTTAGTAAACATGTTTCAAAATGGAATTTAAATTTATTATTTAATTTGAAAAAATATATAAAGTGATCATTAAAAATTAAAATCTGTAAGATGGCATACAGGCTACAAAACCACGGGACAACTGGCGATCAGAACAACTAGACATCAGTACAACTAGCCAAGGAAAACTGACCGGTCGGAAAATTCCTTTAAAAAGTTTTAATTTCACATTTTAAATATAACATGGTGAGTTATGCGACGGTTACCAAAGCGAAATTTTTGACACTCTTTTTTTACTATTCTCTGACAAATTAGAGTTAAGTACATTGGAACTCAAGAAAAAAACCTGATTTTGTTCTGAGGCTGGCCAGCAGGTCCCCAAGTCCGATAAAACTTGAAATACAGGTGTCATATTTAAAATCAAACATCTGATTAATATTTGGGCATAATCCTCCAAACCAAAAGGGCACTTAACTTGCATAGATTTTCCGATTTTTGCAATTCATAAGGACAGAGAAACCGTTGATACAATTTTAATGAAACTTACTAGTTAGATATTTATTATAAAACCAAAGATTTTAATAATTTAAGGCATAGTTTATCGAGGTCAAAAGACAAAGAATTTTAATATTTAGAATATTTTTAAAACCATTAATTTTACATATATCCTTTTCAAATAAAAAGTTATTCAATCAGACAGAATTTTTGTCCCGCTCAGTAAATATACGACAATCACGTGACACCTATTGTTTTAAGAATACCGTAAAAAAGATTAGTTATACAAAAAAACGTTATATACCCAAAAAATTATTGTAAATTAAATTATTTACCACTTTTATCATGAATATTTTTTCGTAACAATTTTCATTTTATTACTTTTTTGAGAAATTTTTAAAGCAAATCAAATATCAAATTTACCTCAATCAAACCTACTCATTGTAGACTTACTTAGTTGTTTATCCCAGAATTACAACAAGTAATGCAAATGTACGTAAAACACTTGTCTCACTTTTAATTGTCAATTAATTAAATAATTGATACTATATAATTAGTTATAGAATGCGCTAGAAATATTCCAAACTAGTGGTTGGCAACAAAATTTATACGCGGAGTTGTTCAATTGCCGTTGTCTTAACCACGTGTTGTCCTCGCGCCGAGATGGTGGACGACAAACTGTCGACGACGAGCTGCCTACCTGGGCTTGTCATGACTCGAATAAAATTGGTTTTTGTTGAAACATTTATTATATTAAATTTTCATAGTAAACTTCAGTTTGCTTTCAAAAATAAAACATTGAATTGGAATCTATTAAATTGAAGCCCATGGTTTAGTCAAATTTCATTTTCATTTTTGTAAAAGCAAAATGAAGATCGTTTTAACAATTTACTTTTTAAAATTTTCTGTCTTTCAATTTTAAAATATTTTTTTGCAGTTGTCTTCTTGCCCTATCGGTCACTTTTGTGAAAAAAAATAAAAAATAGTTTTCCTTTATACAGGGTTTTCAAACTTAAGTCGGCACTATTGCTAACTTTGTTATTATAAGAGGTACAAGGTCGGTTAAATGGGCAAACTAGTAGCATTTGTTTCTCTCATTACTATGGTGAAAACAGAATAAAATCGAACCATCGCGTTTGCGAGTTGATGTCAAATTGTTTTATTCTTTCAAATGGGACACTCTGTATACAATATTCTCAATCGATAGAAAAATTGAATACTGTACAAAAAGCGGTCCTATTATTTTTAATCCTAAAGTCAAAATGACAGATTTTGAAAGTTTTATGATAATAAATTCCAACAGAAATAGAGCTACCACAAACACAATTAATGTATCATGAAGGTAAGAGGATATAATCTGAGGTGTGCAGCAAGGAATTAGTATTGCTATTGTGCTTTTCCTTTCTCAACCTACAACACTATCCCTAAATAATATTATCACTGATCTTGAATTGGGAGAAGCAATTTGGGTCCAATTTGAAGAAACAAGATGATTTGGGGCATGTCGAGTTAGTGGTCACACAAATCTTGGGAAAATGTCTACCAAATCGACAGTGCCTCGTCCTAGAAGTCCGTAAGAATTTTAGGTGGTTTTTGCTGATTACTAAGTAATCCTGTGCTCTTTGCCGGGCAAAGTTAGCATAGTTTAAATACCTATATGTTGAATATAGAATTATAACGTATCAGACACGCATACCATAACCTTATAGATTTACGGTATTTACTTATTTATTTTGTGCAATTTTTTAAATTAAGTCACAGTGTTCAAAATCTGACTCACAACTCTGTTAGTCCAAGAAATATTGCCGGTGTACTTACGCGTAATTCAAAAGCTTTCACACTGAAAAAGAGATAAACAAAACGCAACCACTTAGTAAAACGTGTAGTAAATATTCTAGAGCAACTAAGATCTTCGAACTCAAAAACAAACCGTAAGATTGTAGAGATATAACGACTAGACCTTAAGAACACGGAAAACATATAAATGACAATAATAATCTGGTGAAGATAAATGCACAAAAAAATTATTTAGCTGGTAATTAAATAAAACTATTTGTTCTCATAAGAATGTATTCAAACCTCCCAAAATATTTAATAACCGCACCGATAGCGACGCCACTGGAAAGAGCGTGGTATCAATTGGTAACCGCTTTGACAAATAGATACTTAAATTTTACACAAATACTTGTGATAATAAATGACGTTAAGTTTAAGTAACAAAATTACGTATGGTACCGGTACCCAACGTCAAATCAAAAATAGTAAAAACGCACAATCATATTGAACGTATTTTTCAAAAGATTTTTTAAATCACATAGATCAAATACAATGCGCAAAAAGTTAGGTTGTTAAATTTACGTCGGACTACAGATTCAATCACGCGTAAAATACATGAGAAAACATGCCTCATTTCCAACTTATCTGAATGTTTGTAGATTGCGGTCATAAGTAGGCAGGTGCATTATTCCACGACAGACGAATAGTATTTTAGAGAAGTAGACAGACGTAGCAAAAATAAGAGGTTCTGATATAGATGGCCTAATCAGCCAAAAGATAGTCTGGAGGTCACCGGTTATCGTCGATGAAACCCTCAACAGCAGCAGGAACAGCCGGTACAGGAACCAATTTTAAAGCGATTGGTCTCTAGATAATAGTTAGATCTATTGGTCAACCACCATAATTTACCTCCTTGCCTTGTAATTATTTATTTAATCGCCATTAACCATACCCTGATAAGAGGTCTGCAACGTGTTCAAAATGACGGTAGAATAAAGATTTTACAAAATAGGAATACAGCAAGAAATGTTACTTACGACGTAGAAAAATGTCGCGTACTTATCCTTCAGCTATTATTGCGAGTTTTTCATTGGGTTTATATCCACTAGTAGTTAATTTCTAATTATCAGGATTCTCCAAATCTTAACTTGCGAAAGTACGACAACTCGTGCGCCAACGTTTAAGTAGAGAAAGAAAGTTATCGGCAACTTTTGTGAAGGGAAAAAAATAAAATCGCAAAATTTTCAAATTAAAATTTTTACCTTAAATAGTTGCTACAGGAATGCACTGACGCAATCTTAATTGCCTAAACTACAAGCGGATTTTGTACTAGAAGTTACTTTTATGGCCCTAAAAAGTGAATTTTCATTAATACCAAAAAAAAACCGCCACAAATATTATAGAGCTGTGTGACATAATAGTTGCAAAAATTGATAAACTTATCCACAATCCTCAAACTGCAAACAATTGTTTTAATTAGTTGTCTACCCAGTACTAAGACTCTCTTGTTAAAAAATAGTACAAAAGTAATGTCGGAAAAACTTTTATTACCAACGTTTTGGCCAAAAACATCCAAGTCATCGACGTACACACATCTAACTATGGACAAACAAAAACTAAAATCAAGTTATTAAGGACTACCAAAAACAGTGTCAAATTTGAAAAATGTTAAGTTCCCACCACGGATTTAAAATTTTCGACCGTTCGTAGAAGATCTACTGCTTTAAATGCCTTACAAATAGCGGTTCTTTAATATACTGATTTTTCAAACTAGGTGAAAAGTTCGTTGAAAGACAAAAATATTGTGGACAGGGGTGATGTATTGACAGATAACTAACCCCTGTACGACATTTTCTAAATTAGAAATAATTACTATAAACAGTATCAAGCTTTGGGTGTGATCAACTCAAAATATGAAAAAAAGAAGTTTCCATCACGGACTCAAAATTTTTACCCTAAAAGTCTTACGCATGAAGATTCTTTAAGACACCAAATCTTCAAACTAAATCAAAAGCTTTTTGGAAGTAAAAATTATTGCGGCTAGGTGCTGTATCAACCAAAAACTATCCTTAACTATCCTTATTTTCTACAATTATCAAATAATCAATAATAGAACGATGCATTGTTCATATCAGTCTTCTGTTTATGATTTATTTAAGTACCTTGCCGATAGAACATATAAAGCGCACTGGTCTATAGCGGAAGATTTATTGTTATTGTTCTGGTCTTTTAGCTAAAACACAATGGTCTTTCCAATTTGTTGGCCATTTACCTACTAATCAACTGTTATAAATTTACTATAAAAATGTATACATTTTCTTAACAAGCATTTTGGGTAAAAGACATATATATATATAGTAAAGAGTTAGGCGAACCGGTATATTTTTGACCTCCGTTATTTTTTATTCTGCCTTTCTTACAATGCTTGGTTTTTGTTTATCCGTTGAACAGTTAATACCTTTCTTATCAGCACTCGCTGATGAAGAGGATGTTTTTTTCTGGGACAACATGGAAATACAAATTTTCTACTTATGAGGTTTTTTGACTTCAACATGAAGATGAAGATGGTAGCACTGGTCAATAAAGCTAGGAAATGTAGTTTTGACTACTTTTCTATACTCACCAAAATTTCAGTCAATTTAGACTTGCTGTTATTATTTCACAGTTGTTTAAATGAGTCCATTTGAATGTTTTAGTAAAAATGGAAAAATGGATGGAGTATCGACCTCTTATCAAATATTTTTGAAAGTCAATATGTCTACGCAAATCAAAGATAAGTTGCATTTTGTGTCCGAGAGAAAGAATATGTCTAAATAATGCGTTTGTCCATATTAAATCAAGGTCTAGGCATGGAAATCTGTCAGCGCGTTGGGTGCTGCGTTTGCTCTTGTTAGACCAAAAAGTGTTCAATGAACATTTTCAATGTTCTATTAGCGCCACTTTAAACTAATTAATTAATGAGATTACGGCCAAAACAAAAATACAGCCCAAACAGTGGACTGCAAAGGGAAACCGTCTCCAAAAAAAACAAAAACTGTCTTTTCGGCTAGAAAAGTAATGGCGACTGTTTTTTAAGATAGTCATACAGTTGTCTTAATCGATTATCTTCAAAAAGGAAAAACCATACCAAGAGCATACACACATCATTACTTAACCATCTGTCGGTAAAAATTGAGAAAAACAGCCATATTTGCAGAGAAATAAAATCCATAGCAAAAAGTTACAAATTACAATGGACCATCCTCCTTACTCACTCTCACTAGATCTAGCCCCAAGCGACTTTTTTGTTCCTCATCTAACAATTGCGCTCGGAGCACAGAGATTTTTATCAAATAAACAAACAATTATTTTGCAGGAAATATGTCAAGTACTATTTGCACGGGATAAGGACATATGAGCATTGCTGAGAGAATTGTGAGACTATGTAGAAAAATTATATATATTTTAAGAAAAAATGTTTTGTATCTTTGTTAGGCCCGACACTTTTCTGACTACCCAGGTAAGTTTATTTAAAATAGGCTCTGTAGCGCTCATTATGGATGAATTAATTATTCCGCCAGGTAGATGATGTCAAAATTTATACCATTTATGACATTGAAAGTGCGTGTGGTTACAGCAATTTTTACTCATGGTATAATAACATTATTACTCCTTAAATTGCTTGATCTAGTTTGCAAGTTTGAGCAACCCTGGAATGAAGTCTTTACGTAAACCAGTCGTTCCTAATAAGGTTTAGAGTTTTGATAAATACAAACGTTTTCTGGTTTTCTTTACAAATAAATATCAATCTTTTGACATCTGTATTATCTTAGTACTGACACCGAGAGAGACAAAAGTGAGGATAAATAAGAAGTTGTAAATTTTTTTAGTGACTGATCCTTCAATTTTTTGACTATATCCTCTATAGTACAGTTAAGGTTTTTTATCAAATATTTACATAGGCATCGTTTTAACCAATAAACCTCATTATATCTTTTTATTAGACTAACACTACTAACATTTCTTTACCTAAAAAGAGTTTATCTAAAAGAAATTTGCCATTTTTGGTGGAGGTGGAAGCACAAAACAACTTAAATTGTTGAAATTGCTGACGTTTCGCTCTCAATGTGAGGTCTTTATCAAGACTTAATCAATAATGAGTTGCTAGGTTATACCGGGGGTTATCGTCTAAAGAAGATGAGATCATAAAAAATGTGTAAAAATATTTTTAAAAATTTTAAATATGTTATTCGTCGTTCGTTTTTTAACGTGTATTTTTGTGTTGTGTGTGATATTTTAATACTTTTTAAGATTGATTATACGTTCGATATTTTAATTTTTAACTTTTACATATTTTTATGACCTCATTTCAACAATTTGAGTTGTTTTTGTGCTTCCCTCCCAGCTAGAAGGAGTCTCAGACCAAAATTCACAATTATTAAAAAAGATATTGTCAATCCGTTGGTATATTTCATTGGATTTATATAATAAGACATTTTTTCTAATTTTAACTAAATGCTTTATAAATTAACTTTTATAGATCCTCAAAGTTTAGTTACAGAATCCTCGTAAAGGATTCCATAAGGTGTTTTCAAATAGCCGATGTTTCGCCCAGTCCTATTTGAGCATTATAATTTTAAAATATTACCGAAAGGTTTTTGTGATTATTAAGTCCCACAACAGAATGTAGGACAACATAATTTTAAATTGTTACAAATCGTTATGCAGTAATGTTATTTATCAAAACAGAACAAAAATAAACTGACCAAATCTTATATACTAACTAAAAAAAAAACAGTTAAACAAAGAATTACATGTGAATTAATAACAGTTAACAACATTTGGTAAAAAATGTATCATAAAGCAACTGTTTCTTGCTAAATAAACTTTACCGTTTAATATTCTATAACAAAGTTACTTGGCAAATGATCGATAAAATGGATTGCTTAATAATAAAACATAATTAAAATATGTGATGGTGTTAGGTTACTTTTCAGAAATCTAATAAAAATTATGGATAATAAATTAAACTCATTTAGTGTAATGTATTCAAAGCACTAGTCCCCGATAGAATTGACAATCAATAAAATTATATCTAAATTTTTTGAAAAGTTTGACGTAAATTATATAATAATGCTGACACGCAGTATAAATTTAAAAAAAATTAATTTCAAACCTCTCGCTAAACGATCTAAATTCTAAATTGAATATGCATATACGTTATGGAATAATTAATTTGTTGATCTAAATTTTTGCGTTTTCTACATTATATTTAGAACTTTTGGATTTGCATAAACAGGCCATAAAAATGTTAAAAAAATTCTTACCAGCCATTTCTTTATTTATAAAGTTGTAATATCGTACAACGGTGTTATTGGAGATACCCATTTTTGCTTCTTTCAGCTACACTTACTTGCTAATCCTGCAAAAGAAGAAATAATAATTTAACTGAAGCATGATGTACAATAGAGGAACAATAGGTTACGCAAATTAACAAGATGTAGCGAATCTAGTTTCTAGAAAATTTATGGAGCATTTCGATTGCAATATGTCAGATTAATTGTGTTTCCAATAATAAAAAAAAAACGGAATTTCCGTTATTATATAAAATTAATCACTATCTTTATGGTTAATTACATCCAATCGATTAAGTCTGCGTAATGAATGAAATTGTGCACTTAAGTTTTTGTTTGAACAAATAAAAAAAAAACAATAAAATTTCTCCGAACAATTGAAAAATGATTTCCGCGTAATCCTTTCCTTTTCAATTTTGAATTCCGTTGCATAAGAGAACTCGATGACACTTTTAGGATTTTCGACGTTTGCAAAAGCACTCCACTACGATTAAAGACATGTGAAAGTTGATTGTGTTCGATTTTATTGACAACCTCCACTTTGATTCTTAAAAATAATTTACAAAAATGTCTACGTTATTTACTCACTAATTGAAGGCACTGGCTCTTCTGAAATGTGATTTTTAGATCATCGACATTGAGTTACAATATCGCAGGAAATCGTTGGAATTTGACTATTTAAAAATTAAAATAAGTGTAAGCATTGTGTTTGTTTGTTAATGTGATTGTATTGATAAATTCAATGACTTGTATTTTAATTGTATTCTGATGACATTAATAATTTTACCAATAATCACTTTTGAGACGTATGCTTCAAATGAATTCTACTCACATAACCAATACACTTTTCTTTGAACTCCCGTTACTAGATGCACTCCGTACTAACGAAGAAACTACAGTGAAGCACATTTGAGTAATTGGTCTTGTCACATTTGGCAATAACAAGAAAAATTAGATAGGAAGGAGAAAGTAGCAGGCATGCTGAAGTACTTGAGCAAATTATTTCGAGGGCCCATTTAGTTATATAAGAACACGAGAAATTATGCAGATTTTTTATGACTATTATAAGAGTGTTTGTTTAAAGATGGATAATAAATAAAGAAAGTTGTATTAATACTTAACTGTACAAATATGTTTTTTGCAATTATTTTTAATCAGTTAAAACAACATGTTACCCAAAATTTTAGTTACTTTAATAAAGAATTATAATGCTTGAAGCAATTAAGAAAATTGTAATGCGCTACAATAACCTATTTGTTTTAGAATGTCTACAAAACTTTAGCACCACAACAAGTACATATTAAAACAACAAAATTTATTTGTGCGCATATTAGAATTTACACAGATGATTACGTTTACTTAAACCCCAATTTATGATTATCATCGATCATTATTAAAGATACATTATTAATCGACTGTGTCAATTTTATTATTAATTATGGTAGCACTTATTTTTTTTATGTACTTTCATATTTATATGTGCGTCACAAAAACTCTTACGAGAATAACATCCATTATACGAAACGTTACTGTAACCCGTCAATAACGTCAATACTTTTTAAGCAACCTAATTATTAATAAAATTATTGACTTTAAAATTTCGTAGTTGTGTTACATAAAAGATTGATTAGAAATCAGATCGACCACATACTTTAATCATACTTTTTTAATTTATACTACTATAAATACTACTCGGACTCGGTCATTGTCTTGCTAAATTTTTACATTTAAAGTTCAACAATTTTTTTAATAAAAACTATACAGTTGGGTGTTGGTGAAAGATGTTAAGCTATTATTTTACTATAATAACATTTACGATTGTGAAACACCAACAGAATTATATGTATTTCACACGTCAATCAAAATAGACTTTTAATATAACAAAGAACTAGAAAGCCACACGTAATGCCCGTATCTAGTTTCAACACCAAAAAGTAAACTTAAAGAGAAAATTCAATACTTTAGAATTTTTTTGGAAAAAATTTATGATGAAATTTTCATGAGTTATTTTTTTGAAATTAATTTTTCAGATCAAGAAATTGAACAGCTTCAATCCAATGCATGTAAAGTGAGATATGCATAACTGATGAAAATAATTGAGCCATTTTATGAATATGAGCTTTCGCGGCCGTTGTCATTAAGATTATTATTTTTATTTACCGAAATTAAATAATTTGATAGCTCACCAACGCCGGGGTAAAACACAATGGCTCAAAGATTATTATATTTCGGGTTGAGCCGTGTTTGTCCTTCCCTTCTTTGTTCTGCGTTTGTTGTTTTGCTAAACATGCTGTTAGCTTTTTCAGAAGTTACTCTAAAGACTGATTTTGTTTTCTTCTGCTCCTCTTTATATACCTGTTCTGCTACTGTTGGTTGATGATGTCGATCAGTGACGGGTGGTTGGTTGATCTTCCTTGTGGTGTTTACTAATTGTGTGGTGACGTTTGTTTTCTTTGTTTTTGCGAAGAGTTAGTTTTTATCTACCGCTCTGGATTTAGCTTGTCGGTGATGTTCTTTTAACCAACATTGTATGTTACGCCAGGTTTGACCAATGTAGACATTTTCGCATAAACAGTCAATTTGGTAGACTCTCTTTTGTTAACAGTTTCGAAGGCTATCTTTATTAGATGGTAGTAGTTGCTGGATTTTTTTTGCCGTTTCAAACGTGATCCCTACATTCTCCTTCTCCAGCGATTTTCTTAATTTGTCTGTTACACCAGCAATAAAAGGTAAACGAGCGTAAGTGGTGACCTGCTCCTTCTCTTTTTCTTGTTTTGTTGCGACAAGCAGTTCTTACTTTTCTTCTGGTATAGCCGTTCTTTCTTTGGGCTTGTTGGTTATGTCTTAGTTTTTCTGTCTCGTAAGCCTCGTCCGGAATCTTGTTAGCAGTATGCATTAAGGTGTTGATTAGAGACCGCTTCTGCTGTGTATGATGTGATGATAGAGGTACCGGCCGGTGTGCCTTTTTTTGCAATATGAGCCAACTTAATGTTATTGTCTCGTTTTACTAGGACTTTCAGGAAGGAAAATTCCTTATTTTCTTTTGTTTCCATTGTAAACTTGATCTTCTCGCGCTGATTGTTGAGGTCGTTATGAAATACAGTAAGTGATTCTTTCCCGTGAGGATAAAAGTATCATCCACGTATCTAAAGTAACATTTCGCTTTCTTTTGCTGGATAGAATGGCTTTCTGCTAAAATGTTTTCATGAAGATATTTGCGATATATGGTGATAACAGGAATCCTATGGTTACACCGGATTTTTGTTCGTTTACCTTGGAAATAGAAGAGAAGAAGGAGCTTTTTTTTTCTGGATGTCCTAGTGAAACAAGGCAATAACAATAAGTTGGCTTATAGTGTATATCGTAAGAAAACTCACGCAGATCAATACCTCCATGCCACGTCATCTATAGCAGACGCGGTCTGTAATCATCACTTTAATGAATAGAGCTAACAAGATTCCGGAGAAAGCTATACCAGAAGAGAAGTATAAGCCGCAAAAAATGATACCCAAAGACTTAAATACGTATCCACCCAACGACCTGCAGGGTATTGAATTTGGATACATCGATTAACAACTAAAGGAGGTTCAATAAGCCTTTTAGGCTGCGGTGCATCCGGAACCATAGTGGTAGACGGCCTAAAGGAAAAAAAAGCCGCATGCCTCAAAAGTCCGAAAAAAAGAAGAAACAGGTCACCACCTACGCTCGTTTACCATTCATTGCTGGAGTTACAACAAATGAAGGAAATCGTTAGAGAAAAAGAATATCGGTGTCGGGTTTGGAATGGCAAGAGAAATTGAACTATTACCGTCTAATAAAGATAGTTTCCCAAATTGTCAACAAAAGGAGTCTACCAAATTGACTGTTCATGCGAAAAGACTAAAATGTAGATTAAAGGAACATCATTGAGACGTTAAGTCTACAGTAGTAGATAAATTAGCAATCGCAGAACACCTACACATCATCAACTTTGAGGAAGCCAAAGTTCTATCACGGAACAACAACTACTACCCGAAGATAATCAGAAAATTCCTAGAAATAATAAAAAATAAGAATAACTTCAATCGAGAAATGGTTACCGGTTAAGCAACACATAGCAACTAACTCTTTACAAAAAAAAAAAAAAACCTCATCACATAATTAGTAAAGACCACAAGGAAGATCAATCATCAATGGAAAACCAACCACCCGTCACTGATCGACGTCATCAACCAAGCGTAGCAGAACATAGGTATATAACGAGAAGCAGATGGCAATAATATCAGTCTTTAGAGTAACTACTACTAAAGAAGCTAACAGCATGTTTAGCAAAACGTCAAACGCAGAACGCAGGAAGGAAGACGAACACGGCTCAATTCAAAAGATAATAATCTTTGAGCGATTCTGTTTAACACCGGCGTTGGTGTGTTATCGAAAACTCTCCTGATGGTGTGGTATGAGACACCTCACAATTTTTTTTATTTTATTTTTGTAAATGAAAATTTTATATATTTTGTTCTAAGACATAATTGGTTACCTAAAACGTCAAAAAAAAAGTACAAGACATAGAGAGATATTGGGCAAAATTGCGTCTATGGTTTATTTATTTATTCGAATGGTACATTATACAAATATTGTATTGTGATGTAAGTGTTTTGTATGGTGCCCCAGAAGATCAGTATAAACCTGTATAGTGTGGTGACGAAACCGTGTGCAATAGTGGATTGGTTCGTCTTGGCAAAGCATTTACTTCAAGGTTTAGGAAAACCTAAACATGCCAACCTTTACCCACTTTAGTATTCACAATTAATAATATTAATTAAGTGTGTAAACATTATGGAAGGTAAATATATACAGGGTGCCCATAATCTATCTCATAACATGGGTAACTTTCTTAATATGCAAAATAGGTAATCGGTTAAATTAGGAAAGTTGAGCAGAATTACAAGCAAAATGTTAAACTTTATATCAATGAAATCGCAAAACAAAAGCTATTTAATAAGATCACAGCCAACTATGATTGTCATTTAAAAAAATGTAAGTTTGTGTTATATCTCGAAAATCAAGAGGGTTATGACATTTTGAGTAATTTTATCGAATTCTACGTAAAAATATGTATAAGATTTCATTTTTAGTTTAGTTCTAAAGTAAGTAGTAGTGGAACAGGACAACATTAAAAAATCGACTGTTTTCAGTTTTTTCACAAAATTTCAAAAGTTGAAGACATATGTCAAATTTGAAAAAAGTTTAACATTTTGCTTGTAATTCTGCCCAACTTTCCTAATTTAACCTATTACCTATTTTGCATATTAAGAAAGTTACCCATGTTATGATATAGATTATGGACACCCTGTATATAACTGCTTTACATACCTGTCGGCAAGGGTGATTCAGCTAACCCGGAATTTGGAATAGGGATTGCTCAAAAATTCCATTTAATTAAAATATTTCAGCTCTTCTAGCACTTCCTGTTACACCGGAAGTGGCTACCAACTTTCTATTTTAAATAGAATGATATATTTTTTTTATATTTGGATTCTACGCTAAAATTTGAGTTACTTTCATGTAGCAGAACCTATATGAAAAATCAATAGTTTTTGAGATACTCTCATTTTGTTGAGAAAAATTGGTTTTGTAGTATTTGTTTTCAAACGCTTGTCAATGATTGAAAAGAAAGTTATAGTAACAAAATTTGGCTATACTTAGAGGACTGTTATGTTTTTAAATGATGTGTAATTTGACATCTCATTATTTACAGGTTGTTCAAAAATGTTTGGATAAATCTGACTAACTTCAACTGCCCAAAGTCAATTTTTTAAATAGAACACCCTGTATCTTGTTGCTCTATGTGATGGAGAATTAAAGTTGGTCTTTCAATCTTCATAAGGGTTCTCTATACCTATCTGTTACCATTTTTCCTGCTATCGATGTATTTACATTCTACACACAAAATATTTCTCTATTTTATTAAATAATTTCCTTTACTAGTGGCCTGTGGAAATTAAAACAATTATTTCTTGCCAACTTTTTTCCATCGTTCCAATTGATCCCTTTTCCTTTAAAATCTCTGCTACTGTCTCGTCCCATAATTTTCTTGGTCTACTTCTAGGTGTTTTTTCTGTTGTTTTTGCCTGCCATATTACTTTTACTTGTTGTCCTTCTTTCATACGTACTAAAATGTCCAAACCATCTTATCTACTTTTCTATCTATACTTTTTTAATTAACGGTTTTTCTTTTTAACTCTGGCTTGATGATTACATTTCGAATCTTGTCCCTTCACGTTATTCCCATCACAGCTTTTAAATATTTCATTTTCTACCGTTTGTAGCTTGTTTTTCGCTTCCTCAGTTAAGACCCAGCTTTCACATCCATATGCTCAAAACGCCTCCCTGCCTTAATCCTTCTTTTGTTGTAAATTCCTCCGACTCTAAGTTTTCTTTCCTTACATAATTTCTTGTTGTTTTATATATACTTTTTATGGCGTTTAGTAGTATTTTATTTATTCCTCTATTTTTTAAACTGTTCCAAACTAGCGGTCTTAGAATACTATCAAAGGCTTTCTCGAGATCTATAAATGCTACAAATATATTGTTACATCTGCTTTTCTCAATTAATTGCCTCATTGTGAATATATGATCTTGGGCCCCTCTTCCCTTTCTAAACGCACTCTATGATTCTTCTAATTGCAGTTCTATTATAGATTTTAATCTTTTTCGAGAATTCTCTTATATACTTTAGATACAATACTGAGTATGTTAATTCCTCTATAATTCGAACATTCTTTAATATCTCCTTTTATGTAATGGTATTAATATACCAGTTCCCATTCTTTCGGTATCTTACCTTCGCAGTATATTTTATTTAGTAACATAGTAATGACCTTTCTTCAATTTTTTACTAGGTTTATTAACATTTCCGAGGTGATATCATCATGCCTTGCTGATTTGCCTCTCTTCAATAGTTTAATTGCCTCATCCACTTCTTCAATTTTTATACTTTCTATATTCTGGTTTTGGTTATGTTCAATTTCCTCTCTTCATTATCTTCATCTTTTTTGTTTAGTATTTTTTATGTTTAGGTCTTTTTTAAAATATTCTTTCCATCTTCTCATTATGTCTGATTCTTCACCTATCATCTTAACGTCTTTGGCTTTTACATGCTTGGTATTACATTGTTTTCCTTTTCTTAATATTTTTAATATTCTATAAAATAACTTCTGATTTGCAAGTCTGTCATTTTCCATTTTTTACAGAATTTTTCCATAATTTTCTTTTGCTTGTTTCACCATTCCTTAACCTTTGATCATTGTTCATTATATTCCTCGTATTTTTCATATGATCTACTTCCCAGGTACCTTTTCCATTTCTGTTTTTTCATTTTTACCTCCTTTTTATTTCTTCTGTCCACCAACTGGTTTGTTTTTTATTTTTTCTTATTTTTCTAATTCCGCACGTTTCTTTTGCTGCTTCATCAATTGTGTTTTTGATATTTTTCCATAGGTCATCTATAGTCATATTATTTATATTTACTAGTAAGTTTTTTTATTTCAATTTCTACTTTTTATATTCTGTATTTATATGTTCTAGTTTTATTTTCAATTTTATCTGTTTTATTATATTCGTTATTTTTTTCGTATATTTTGCATGTATATCTATTTTTGAAATCACTAAGTAGTGATCCGAGTGTATCTCAGCCCCTCTTTTACTTTGTATCTTTTACCTCTCTTCTATATTTTTATTAATTATCACATAGTCTATTAAGGACTTTTCCCTCTGTTCTTTACTCTCTTGTAAATTTATGTATGTTTTTATGTGCAAAAAACGTGTTCGTTATTATTAAATCATTCATCATACAAAATTCTATTAATCGTTTACCATTATTATTTCTGGTATCTTCCCGTAGTTTCCTATTGTCCCGCCAGTTTCTTCATCTTTCTTCCCTACTCGTCCATTTAAGTCACCTACTATTATTATTCTACCTTTATTGTCGTCTATTTCCTCAGTGAGTTTATTCCAAAATTCATCTTTCTTCATTACTGATTCGTCTTCATTTGGAGCATAAATCACCATCAATGTTGTTTCTTTTCCTTTTCTATTTCTAACACTTACTTTTAATATTCTTTCATTTATTTCTTATAAATTTTACATTTTCACGTTTTATAATACAAGCTACACCGCCTCTTGCTCTTTCATTTTGTGTAACTCCACTGTACATCATAACATGACCATTTGTAACTCTTCTTCTCCTTTTCCTTTCTTTTCGTTTCGGTTATTCCCATAATGTCCACATTTGCCTTTTCAAACTCTTCAATAAGTTCTATTTGTTTTTCTGCTACACTTCGAGTATTCCAAGTTGCAACATTCCATCTTTTCTTACCATTATTCGCTTCTGTTTTGATATTGTCATTTTGACTGTTTATTCCCTCATTCTTTTTATTTTTCCCATTTCCTATCCATTATTCTCGCCATTTTCGTCGTTTATAGTCCGTCCGTTTTTGGCAATTAGTTTTTGAATGACTACCTGTTGGAGATTTATCTTTATTCTTACTAACTAAGATAACCTTTTCACCATCCCATACCCATTCTATTCCATTTATAATTATTTTCTGGTATTTAATTTTACATCTCTACTTTTCTTTCTCTCTGATTCGTTTTTCTATCTCTCTTTCTTTCTTCATCATATCGTTGTTAATATAAACCTTCTTCCCTTCCTGTAACTTCAGTTTACTTTAATTTTGCATGATTTTTATTTTATCAGTCATTTCTACTAATTTTAGTAAGCAGGTTTCCTTCTAATCATATGTGCCTTCTTTATTCTTACTTTTAGATCCAGATGCTGTTTAATAAAGTTCTTCATCCATTCTTCCAACGTTTTCGTGTTTTCCGTATCGACTTTTAACCCTGTCACCACTACATTTTTTGCTTTATTTTCTTTTTCTATTTTTCCTAATTTCATTTCCATTTCTTGCATTTCTGTTCTTATTTCTTTCATCTCTTTCTTGATCTTTTTATTTTTTTTTTTAATCCGTTCATTTTCTTTTTGTTCCTTTAGTTCTTTGTTGTACTCATTTTGCTCTCTTCTAACTTCTTGCATCTCCAATGTTAAGTTTTAAATCAAATGTAAGATCTTATCTAATTTGTCTTCTTTATTTTTGCTCTGGTGATCTTTGCATTTTCCTGCTTTTGTTAAATATTGATATTTTATCTTCCCCATATCTTTTCCGTTTATTCTCCTCCGTTGAATTCTCGTCACTGTCCATTTTATTTACACTACTTTAATGCGCACTATTTAGTTTAAATTTAACTTAACTTGAATTAACTAATTAACGTCTTTAGGAATTTGTGTGCTAATTATAATTTACTTATTCCTTGCTTGTTTATTTATTTATTTATTTATAGGCTACAAAAGAGCATACCCGCCTCATCAGCTCGGAAGCAATCACTCTTACCAGCCTTCTCTATTATAATTATGCCAATCCAAACTATTATGTTTATTAAGCATGTATTTTCTTTTGCGTCTTACTCTTCTGCTCTTTGTGTTGCCTATTTGTTTTGGCGTCGAAATTTCTGTATATTTTACCATTTAAAGTCGAAAATTATTATCAACATTCTTATGCTTTATATCTATACTATTCTATATTTTAACCTTAACATACGTAATTATTAATAAATTTGCTCTCACCTTCTGAAATTTGTGTCCGTTGATAATCTCCACCGTTAATTATTCCCATTTATATAATTCTCAATTGAGGAGGGTAAATAAGAACATAAAATATAATAACACAGCTATTGCATGACAACATATAATGGACCGGTCTATGGTGTACCTAAGTTTAACCCTTCGGTACTCGCGTGGGATACATCGGTATCCCATGCCTATTTAGAGTGCGCATGTTTGGTAGTGGGAGGTGTGGTACGCATTTGGTTCTAGCTAATCCTACAGAACAGTTCATTTTAACAGATGACAGGGTGCGTTTACAGTTATTTCATTCTATTTTTGTTTTTTGTTGTGATTTGTGTACGGGGATACAAGTGTATCCCGTGCGAGTAGCTCAAGTTTATATTTTGTTCGAATAATTTTGTTTGATATTTGGCTGTTTTTTGTAAAACTCTTAAAAAGTGCATTTTAATTACAAAACATGGGTAGTAAAGATCCTAAACAATGGGAACTTTGGCTTAAAGAAATTCTGGAAGAGCCAGTATTAGGTGAAATTGAGCCTGATGAAGATGAAGACGACTGCTGCGAAGAAAGTAACCACAATTCAGAGTCTGAAGAAAGCGTTAGCGAAGATATTGCATTAGACGATAATTTTCAAGATGATAGAGTCCCGTATTACTTAGAAAAGATAAGGTGACTGAGTGGAGTAAAGTATGTCCACCAATATCTAGAACAAGGAAGCACAATATATTCCAAAATAAACCAGGTCCGTGAAAAAGCTGCGATTGCTAAGACTGTTTTAGAATGCTTTGAAGTATTTTTTAACGAAAACATTATTCATACTACCACCCAGTCAACTAATGTATATATTGATTCAATAACGGGAGAATATCAACGTGACAGAGATTCAAGACCAACAGATACATGTGAAATACGAGCATTGCTAGGACTGTTGTACATATTAGGAGTTTGTAAGTCTGGTAGGCAGAATATAGTAGATTTTTGGAGAACGGATGGTACTGGCATGGATGTAATTTATTGCACAATGTCTTACAATCGATTTCGCTTTTACTACGTTGCTTAAGGTTTGACAATAAGAATATACGCGAAGAAAAAAAGCAAACAGATAAACTGGCGGCAATAAGAGATGTTTTTTGAAACATTTGTGAAAAACTGTAGGGAATCAGTCGTTCCAGGACCAGAATTAACAATCGACGAACAATTACTTGCTTTTAGAGGTCGATGCCCATTCAGGCAATATATTTCTTCAAAGCCTGCAAAATATGGTGTTAAGGTTTTTGCTTTGGTTGATTCAAATAATATGTACACGGTAAACCTGGAGATATACGCCGGAACACAACCTGAAGGCCCATTTCGCAAGTCAAACAGTCCAGGTGATGTTGTAAAACGTCTGGTAGAATGTGTAAGGGGCACCTACAAGAATATAACGATGGATAATTGGTTTTCCAGTTTTCAACTGGCCATTGATCTGAAAAATGACATGAAACTTACCATGTTGGGAACCTGAGAAAAAACAAAAAGAGATACCAATTGAATTTGTTAACGTGGCAGGTAGGCCAGAAAAAGTTGTCAATTCGCCCTCATAAAGATTGCACTTTAGTTTCATACATTCCAAAAAAAGAAATGTATTGGTGCTATCTACTACTCACACAGACGACAAAATTGATTTTGAATCGGGAAAGCCTATGATGATTGTAGATTACAATAATGCCAAATATGGTGTTGATGTCGTGGATCAGATGTGTGGAAATTATAACGTTTCAAGAAATAGCAGAAGATGGCCGCTTACCATTTTCTTTCATATGATGAATACATGCGGTATAAATGCTCCAGTACTATATCAGGCGAATAATCCTGACATTTCGGTTGTTCGTCGCGAATTTTTGCGTGCCCTGTCTCTAGATTTGCTTAAACCACAAATTAATAGAGGTATTACTTACAATCAGTTCCTAGACAGCTAAAACAAAAATGCCAATTTATTCTTGGCATTGAAGAAGCTTCAACTTCCTCAGTAAATGACAGTGAACCAAAGCCAAAAGAAATAAAGTTGAAATGGGAGATGCTATGTGTGCCCACGGAAGAAAGATAAGCGTACAAAGAACGTTTGTTCTATATGCAACAAGTGGGTATGTCAAGAACATGGTCAAATTTTGCCTCTTCGTTGTATAAATTGTACTGAAACATAGTTTTTTTAATTTGTCAGATTAACTATTAGTTTATCTTATTTGATTATTATTTTTGTTTACTTCATTTGAATACAGGCTAATTGTACAAAAAATGTTATTTTATTACTTTTGTCCCACTTAATTTCATAGGGATACAAATGTATCCCGCGCGACCGACAATGTAACATAACGCTCCGCAAGTACTGCAGGGTTAATTGGTTAATGAATGATTAATAAATAGCACCTTGTTCTTACTTACAGTAAGATTAGCTACAATTAATCATGTCCATAGTTACGAATTTACAATCGGTGAACACACACCACAGGCACGCACGCAGTTGCTTAACTTCTGGGTTATAATACAGAGTGACCCAAGAATGTGTAATTGGTTTATAACTTTTTTTGTAATAGAAGACATCATATGCGGTTTTGCACTATCAGTAGGGCAACACTTATGGTGCACATTCTAAAAATATTTTAATTATATTTGAAGTGTTTTTAAAACAGGGTGACCAACCAAACTTACGTTTTTTCTTAAATGGAACGCTTTGTATATTTTTTATATAATTAGTGTTAGTATAAAAAATAATGGGTCTAGCTCATTTGTTTCGGCGTTATTCAATTTTTTGTTAAAAAAAGACTCACATTTGATGGATCACTGCCCAGTAGGCTACTAATATTTTGCAACAAACTAGATACAAAAAATTTTAGAATAACTAAGAACATACACTATACAGGGTGTGAAGAAATCCATAAAGTTAAATCATTCTCTTTTATAATTGGGACATCTTGTATTTTTCTTTAGAAATCAATTAAATATTTCATAAAACAAACTAACCGTTGATAGTGATAATTTTAAATAAATTTTTTTATTATTTCTTTGTACTTAGTCATAATGATACCTTAAAACCTCAAAAGAAATTACAATCCATAGAGAGCTATCTAACAGATTCGCGTATTTGGTCTACCCAAATTTAACTGAAGGTGAATTATTAATTAGTGATAGAAAAAATTTTTTTCCACCGCATACTTAGAAAGCAGAGGTTTCTTCTCTACAAATAGTGAGGAAAATTGTTTTTCCCGCACTAGTGACGAAAAAAATGTCATTTGCAAGAATATCGCTCGAACTTAATTAAACAATAATTTTTGTTACACAAATAACTATTATTATTCAGTCATTTGTGTTTAATTTAGTATCTTTATTTCAATTTTTACATTGTTACCCTACATTTATTGGTTAGAATTATTCGGTTAGCAACGTTGCGCTATGACAGGTTGAGACCTTACCGAGACTACAGAATAAATAGGCGAGGCTATTGTAATCCTCCGATTGTTGACTTTTGCTTTTACGTACAATTGGTACAAAATCCTGTACAATAGTTGGGTTTACCATTAAGAGTTTTTCTTTCCATTTGGGAATTGGAGTGGTTGTGTTTTGTAGATCACATGGGAAAAATGTTGTGTTCTACTCAAGTAAAAAAAAAGAGTCGCTTTCCTCACTTTTGGACAAATAACTATATTACTATAATTTAAAACAAAAACTGTTTTAAATAAAATGATATTTTCTAGGTGTGTTAAATTTTCTATTTTTGTCAATTATTGATATTGATAAACAATACAAAAATATTTTGAACCGATATATACAGATTAAAAATTAAATGTTTCTTTAATAATATTATTACATCAATAATTTTATTATCTGCTTTGGCCTTCGCACAGGGCGGAAATGTATGGGATTTGATGGTAAGGAAAATGAATACAGGCAATATTTTCGTCCTCAAAACGTCGAAGAGTTATGGTCAAGAATTCAACAAGAATAGCATGAATTAATTTCAAACTACACTTAGGTTTTTAGTAACATCAATGCCGAGAATGCTGGATAATGTAATAAATACAAATGGGGCTGCCACAAAATATTAGTAGTACCTACAGTTTTTTGTTTCCTTCTCTAATCCTTACTGTTCTTATTTGTCTTTCTTCAATAAACATGTTTTCAAGTTATTATTGTTTATGGAAGTGTAAATTATTACCAACAAACATTGGTGTTTGTAGATGACATCTACAGGATAATGCAACCTGAGGTGAAAGCCTGATTTTACCAAAATTCATAAAAAAGCCAAATCAAACGCTCAGATTTTATTGACCGTAACCGTATTCTGGCTATGCCATGGATTTAGGCACCATTACTTAACAAATGTAATGTAAGAAGAACTTGTTCTTGTACATTAAGGGGACAATTTTTGTTGTTAACTGGCGCTGAGAGGTCGGAACCGATCATTTCTATTACATGATTAGTTTGTAATCTTGTTAAGAAACTGGTATTAAACTATTGCTTACTCATATCATACTACCACTCTTAAAAACTTCATGGCAGTTTTGTTCCACAATCATTCAACATACAGGGCGTCCCGATACTGTAGATTTTGGGATTAATTTGTTATTAGTTTTCTTGGAAAATTTTCTTAATTTGCACTAAATTAGTATTCATTTTTTGTTGTAATTTCATAGGACGCCACTTACATAAATTTTTTTACATTTAAAATGTCCTAATTTTTTGTGCATTCCTGTATGAAATTTTTATTTAAATATAGTTACACTCCAACTTCTTCTTCCTCAAAAGATATACATAAAAATGTTGCTTCAAGCAACTCTTTTGAGAGATAATTGGATTGTTGCTTTATGTTTTATTGGATAGACAAATTTGACATTGTCTCTCTTCTCACTTTATTCAGGCTTAGAGCTGGTCTAAATTAATAATTTAACGTGTGTAAAGGCCAAAGGGTAAACAACAATAACTAATTTAATAGCCAACAGGTAAACAACAATAAGAAATTTAAAGACCAAAGGGTAATAATGTAAAATCATACTGGCCCAAGATGATAAAGGGTATAGAAAAGAAAAGATAAATTGTTTAACTTATGTGGTTTTTTTTCACAATAAATATTAAATATGTTGTTTATGCACAAATTGATCCGACGCAAAGTGTGAAGGAAGGCAAATTTGACTGTTTAATTAAAGATAGAAAAAATCCAATTCACCTCAGAAACTGTTGCTCGGAGCGACATTTACTAAGTATACCTTTTTCGGGCAGAAGAAGTATAAAAATATTCAAATAAAAATTTTATACAGGAAGGCACAGAAAAGTTAGGACATTTTAATTGTAAAAAAAGTGCTGTAAGTGGCGCCCCCTGCAATTTACCACAAAAATGAGAACTACCAAGTACTCAATCTCGTGCAAATAGTACAACTACTAAGAAAATTATCCAAGAAAAACTAATAAAAAATAATAATAATTTCGGAAAGTACCAACTTTTGGGTTAAATCGGCATACTTTAAGTCTCAAAAATCTATACTAGCTCTATGCACACGTAGTAATATCGGGACAGTCTGTCTAAAATCTACTAATTATTGCAACTTTTATCAAAACAAGCGTGTTTAATATTTCATCTTGTACACTCATGAAATTTAAAACTTGGACACCACAATTTCTGTAAACAAAAGTTTGTACATTGTGAAGCGGGCTTAAGGGTATCATTTACAATTCTAACAGCAGGTAGTCTCAGCAGGGGTTATCTTATAGAAGGACTGTAGAATGAATCATTACACTAAGCACGTTTTAGAAAATAGGTAATTTACGTTGCTTACTTAATTTTTTCTTTAAAGAATATATTTGAAGGTATCGCTAATTAAACACCATAGCTCGATTAATTATCGAATCAAAATTTTGTTTAGGAAATGTTTACAAAATAAAATTAGAAATAATTTTGATTTAAAAACGTCTACAAGCAATAACTTTTAAATTAAATCAAAAACTAAACATGGTTATTTGGGTTGACTGATTATTACTTATTTTTAAATAAATCTAACCTACTAATTATTGTAAGTTATTAAAAAAATCATTAAACTCTCTATTCATAATATTTAGTCCTTACAAAATGTATATTTTATGACGTTTCATTTTTTCTGTAGTTAATATAAAAGTGAAAATAAAAACTAAGGCAATTCTTATTGTCAACGTATATATTTAGTTTTTGACAAGAATTTATTACATAATTATAATTAAGATACCAAGTTATAGTTTAAAATTAAATGAAAACTTTTTTTTAAATAAAGGTATTACTATATAAATAAATATAAGAAATCAATAATGGGTGTGACCTCCATTATTATTGATACATTCTTGGAGGCGTCTGCTCATTGACGCTATCAAGGTATCAATATAATTAATATTAATCGTTTCCCATGCGGTATCAATGGCTGCAATTAGTGCATTACGGTTTACTGGTATAAAATTTGGCCCTTGTTGTCTTCGGATAACAGCAAGTATTCGAGCCCAAACATTTTCGATAATGTTAAAATCTGGGCTTTTTGCTGGCCAGGGTAACAGCTCCAAGTTATTTTCTCGTATCCAATTGCGCACAACCCGCGAAGTATAAATAGGGCGTTGTCCTTTAACAACAAAAATACATTATGAAAATGTTAATTCAACAGATCCCGAACTATTTTTGGAGAAAGTATAGTGAAATAAGAATACTTACTTGTTGGAAAATATAATCTTCGTCTGGATAAAACACTTCGACTGAAGGTTTCATAATAGTTTCCAAAATATCTAAATACGCAGCAGAATCAAGACGTCCATCGATAGCCCAACAAACTCCTGGACCCGCGCGCTAACCCAACCCCACACATTCACAGAAAAATAACCACTTCGTTTTTAGGACATATGTGATTATTTTCGTAACGAGTTCCTTCCATTCTAAAAACTTTTAGTGGTCCATCGTTGCGGCTATTGAACGTTTTTTCGTCGCTAAAAATCACTCGATTCCAAAATTCCAAAGGTTCGTTCACATATCGCCTTGCAAATTCCAGACGACGTCTCATATTTTGTCACTGAGAACTTCTTTCGCAGCAGCATTATACTTCTTTATTCCCATCTCCTTTAATCTTTTTTGTGCAGTTATACGGCATCCGGGAAAATGTGTATCTGCTATAGCCCTGGAGTATGTAGCAAATGGTTGTTACGTAATGAAACAACTCGAGATCTTGAGCACGTGTAGATACTTTAGGTCTACCACTTCCGATGGCTCTTTCCAAAGTGTGTTCAAGATTCCATTTTACTCGGTAATGCCCTACGGTGCTTTTTGGTATATCTAACATACGTGAAATTTCACGCACGCTACGGCCCGCCGCTAATTCCGAAACAATCCGCGCTTTCAAATCAGCACCGAGATGAGGTGGCATTTTCACAACACTTGAAATTTTAAACTAAAATGGAATTTACATTTCTTACTTTATTTATTGGTTCACACTACCTCTTCTCAAACAGTAGGTAATTGTTTATTTATTACATACTTCTAATGACCAATGTAACAACCCTTAGAGCAATATGACTCAAAGGAAGTAAATTAAACAAGCAAGGATATTCTATTGTTATTGAAACTTATTCATAAAGTAAAAGCCATTTCCTTATAATGCTAATGGACAGGATTTTCTTTTAAGTATTAAGATTACAATAGAGGACTTATAAACTTTCGAAAATATCTAATTATAAATATTTACACTGCAATTGCGCTTTTTCCTTAATAATTTCTTAGCAATAACATACACGTTCTTGGTTTTAAGTTGTCATAAATTTGATATGATATAAATTTGTGTTTCTAATATTACATCACAAACTAATCTTTATTCGCCAAAAATTGTTGTTAAGTTGTAAAGCTTCGTACACACCTGAACAACAAACCGAGCAACAAACATAACAACGAACCGAAAGTCAAACAGAACGACAAACGATCTTTTATGATTTCCACAATCCGAACAACAAACGGAACGTTTGTGCTGTTCCCATAATTATTTTCAGTAGTTTTCAGTTCATATATATTTATTATTGAGAAGAGAAAATTGCGGAAAACAAGAAGATAGTGCCAACCAAATAATTATAATTTACTTCGCTTTTTTTTATTTTGGAAATTTCCCGCCCAAATGATGCTAATAGGGACATCATTTTTTCTTGCATTCTTAAACACTGATTAATTTAAAACATTTTTCTTTGTCAACTCCATAATATTACCCACAAAAGGGAGGTACGAATTTTTCTCCCGCATAAGTTTGTTCGCCGTTTTGTTTAGATTCGTCCAAACCTGCAAACGCATTCGCGCGCATTTTCTTTGATGTCGGAGAAAAAACCGACAAGTTGCGGGAACGCCGCAAACCGTTCGTGGAACAATCAGGACTTCAAGTGTGTACGAAGCTTCACAATAAGCATATTAATATGAACTATATCTTATGAAAGGAGAGTTATGTAACTATAATTAACGACTTAACGTTACGTTAGTAGATTCCATTTACTATTTACACATATTTTCTTGGAACATTCGATAATTAACTATCGGGATATGATGACCCTATACTTCGCAGGTTGTGCGCAACTGGATACAAGCAAATAACTTGGAGCTGTTACCCTGGCCAGCAAAAAGCCCAAATTTTAACATTATCGAAAATGTTTGGGCTCGAATACTTGCTGTTATCCGAAGACAACAAGGGCCAAATTTTATACCAGTAAACCGTAATGCACTAATTGCAGCCATTGATACCGCATGGGAAACGATTAATATTAATTATATTGATACCTTGATAGCGTCAATGAGCAGACGCCTCCAAGAATGTATCAATAATAATGGAGGTCACACCCATTATTGATTTCTTATATTTATTTATATAGTAATACCTTTATTTAAAAAAAAGTTTTCATTTAATTTTAAACTATAACTTGGTATCTTAATTATAATTATGTAATAAATTCTTGTCAAAAACTAAATATATACGTTGACAATAAGAATTGCCTTAGTTTTTATTTTCACTTTTTATATTAACTACAGAAAAAAATGAAACGTCATAAAATATACATTTTGTAAGGACTAAATATTATGAATAGAGAGTTTAATGATTTTTTTTAATAACTTACAATAATTAGTAGGTTAGATTTATTTAAAAATAAGTAATAATCAGTCAACCCAAATAACCATGTTTAGTTTTTGATTTAATTTAAAAGTTATTGCTTGTAGACGTTTTTAAATCAAAATTATTTCTAATTTTATTTTGTAAACATTTCCTAAACAAAATTTTGATTCGATAATTAATCGAGCTATGGTGTTTAATTAGCGATACCTTCAAATATATTCTTTAAAGAAAAAATTAAGTAAGCAACGTAAATTACCTATTTTCTAAAACGTGCTTAGTGTAATGATTCATTCTACAGTCCTTCTATAAGATAACCCCTGCTGAGACTACCTGCTGTTAGAATTGTAAATGATACCCTTAAGCCCGCTTCACAATGTGCAAACTTTTGTTTACAGAAATTGTGGTGTCCAAGTTTTAAATTTCATGAGTGTACGTTTATTTTTTAACGTAATTTCGCCATTTCTCCTTTTAGTTCAAAGATGTATCATTTGAAAGACGATGAAAATTTTTTGTAGAAATCTGATTAAAACTGACCACAAAGTTTGCTATTTTGTTTTGTTTTTTTTTCGTTAGTATTTAATACAATTAAAATTTGTACAAACGTCCCTCCATGGATAAAGTAATATCTATGCATGGTTAAAGTTTGATAAAATTCTGTATTCAAATAACATGAAATTATAGTAGTGTATGAACTCTTAAGGGCCTTAATCTGAATACTTCGTTAAATTTAAAATTATTGTCTATTTGAAAATTAATTATTTCTTCTTTGAATTTCGTGAACTTCTTCATCACTGAAATTGTCTATAGAAAACAACATCCTTCTAATCATTTTGAAAGAGTTGTTTTTGCAACCTTCAGTATTGATGTAACACAACATAAATAAATAGTTGCAAAGTTTTTACACTTTTTGCTTTTAATTTTATTTTAACTTTGCTGGAACGTAAAGAAAGTTTGAAATGTGCAAAGTCTGAACCGCAAAGGTGCAAAGATAATGATGGTATGTAGTTTCAAACATTACTTTGAAGAATCGCAACTGATGTCCCCTACTTACAATTTTCTGTAAATGGTGTTCCAGAGGGAACAACACTGTATATATTTCATAAACAGGACAATTGTATTTTATATTTTGTTTGTTCAGGTTTGTCTCACTATTAATAAATTTATACAGCAATTTGTTATTTTAAAATTATGTAAAATTAATATTCGCTGTAAATTTACAAGAATATATTTTGTAATTTATGTGAACTTACTTGGTTGTGTGAACACGTATTTAATATTAATCACGTAATAATATTATTGCATTGCGTAACCGCTTAAACTTTTTTTAACGCCAAAATGTTCAATGTGTACGTACAATGTCGGAAATTACCTAACCTTGCTAACATAAGTGTATTAGTGCTGCTTTGTGTCTTAATTGATATAATATGAGCTTGTGGTTTGTTGACTTTGCATGTTCATTATGGATGCTTTACTAATCGCTAAATTGTTGTATTGTACTACGGATTCGGTACAAACCAAAGCTCATTAGTTTACTACTTATAACAAAAATATAGTATGAATACGAATTATAAACAACATTCACCTTTAATATGGAAAAATAACTGATAATTAATTTTGAATAAATATACATTTAGTTTAGTAACGATTTTATTTGGAATTCAAAAGTGCGACGGGTTTTATTTCGCAAATGTGGGTAGTTTTAGGTAATTGGCCGATTTAAATAGTTTTTAAAATATTCTACAGTTCGATTGTTGTTCCGCCTAATCTACGATTTCGTATTGAATAAAAAACTGATTAATGCATTAGACAATCTTGCCGCGGAAAAGAGAAATTTAGTACGAAAGTATTCGGGTTTAACAAATCTTGCGTAAATGTTTGGCAAAACAGCCGACACCAACTAAAATTTTAGATAATAACTCACTTATCAAAGTTGATGTTGTATTATGACGTCGAGAATCAATATTGAAATTTTATAGGAGTTAACATGTGTAAATGTAAATTTAACTAAAATGTTTGTTTCTTGAAAAATTTTTTTTTTTATTAAATGGCAAACCGACCGGTTTTGGTCGTAACAAGAGATACGGTTTATTAACTTAATCTTTAACTTAATGAATCATACAATCAGTAAATAATTTATTTATACGATAATTATCTGGGTTATTGAGCCGTGGTCTATTGGAACTTCTTCCTCTTCTTCCAGATGTTTTGTAGTAGCAGAACTGATGTTTTCTCTGGATCTACCGCACTATTTATTATCGTGATAGTAACACTTGACTGCTAATGTGCAGATGCTTGGTTATTCATGACTGACTGATATTCTTATGGCCATTTGCACCGTTGCCTGTAAGCACGAGTAAGTCGTAAACTGGGTCTAATTAAATCTGGCGGTTTGTTTGCACCGTTACAGCCCGTACAGACGGAGGTCTGTTTTTGACGTATCGTCTTAAAAACGATTCGTCATAAATGAACATATTGTTCACACGGTGTTTAGTCGTCATTAATGCAGATACGTGAAAAACGAAAATAGATCGTGATTATTACGAAGAGGACCTTTCCACAAGATGGACGTATTGGTATCATCGCCGTTGTCATCGGAAGAAAACAAGAAGATATTGGGTGCATCCACTTGTGAGACAACGACCTTATTTGGAAACTTGTCGAATCCTAATGTGGCAGTTAAGGAAGACGAAGTAAAATTTTTCAATTATTTTTTGGATGTCGGTAACTACATTCAATGATCTTCTTCAAAGAGTAAATTTTTGATTTGAGAAACTGAACACAAACATGAGAAAAGCTATTAGCGTTGAAGAGAAATTGGCGATATGCTTAAGGTAAGAGGAATTGACAAACGATTTGTTAATATTTGAATTTATTTTAGTTCAAAAATCACATAAATTTAGATCTAGAAACAAGTTTGAGTCTTAAGATTGAGTGAAGGTGGATGATGTTGCCAATCATTGCGTAATACTAAGTTCTGTGTAGGTGGCTGCTTCTGTCAGTGATAATTGAAGGGCTTGTGGGAAAAGGGAAATAAGCCACACTTTTATAAAAATTATAATGTCACTAACCACAGTTTAGAAGCCAATTTCTTAATAATGTGCCTTATTCCCTTTTTGTGTCAACGCATGTTTTGTATTACAGTTAATGTCTTATTGATGATCCAATAATAGAAGTTCCGGACTTTGATCAAACAAGAAAAATTTGGACAAAATGCAACTCTATGTTGTGACTGTGGAAACGAACGACCGTTGTAACAGGTGCGCCATCTAGACAGGACCTATTAAAATGTTCAATAACTCCGCCATTTTTCAGCCGATTTTGACAAGTCAGCCTGATTCTGAAACGTCAGCCTATGCCATTTTAGACATGGATCGACTCACAGCAAAAAATTGGGCTGAAATTGAAGCGCTGTACATTCAAAGCAATCATTCAATTGTGAAAACTGTGCGTGCCTATCGTAAGAAATATGGGAGACATTCGGCACCTTCCGCCAAGACAATTCGTACTTTGGTGAAAAATTTCTTTGAACACGGGTCTGTAGCTACTAGCAAACCGAATACTATTGAACAACTAAAAGATAATATCAAAGCGGAAATTGCTGCTATTACGAAATGTTGTCAAATACAATGCGAAATGCCCAAAAAAGGGGCGTTTTTTGTGTTTCTAATAAAAGCCGTCATTTGATTGATGTATTCTGAGTAAATTGTCAATAAATGGCATTCTATACTCTAAATAAATCTTGTTTATTTTCCAAAATCGGCTGAAAAATGGCGGAGTTATTAAACATTTATTTCAATAGGTCTTGTCTAGATGGCGCACCGTTACATATTGTGGAGGATTGTCAATCAAACAGAATTTGTAAACAATAATTTAACGGATGTTAAGTTAAGTTAAGTTAAGCAATACTTTGTAATCTCTGCCCTGGTTATCTGTTTTTCCATTATTTTGTTTGCTATTTCTTTATCCTACTGTTTTTTCGTCATGTTTTTGCACGCTTAATCAATATTATTACATACGAATACTAAGGTAGATAAGGGTTGGCAAGTTTAAATTTTAGCGATTTTCCTAAACCTTGAAGCAAATGCTTTGATAAGACGAACCAATCCACAATTGCACACGGTTTCGTCACCACACTAACAGCTATACACTGATATTCTGGGGCACCATCATAACATTTACCTCACAATACAATATTGAAAATGTACCATAAGAATAATTTAATAAATAAACCAACCTGGTCCTGCAATTAACGGAGCAGACCATTGTTAATATAAAGATTGTGATAACGGTAACTTCTCAACCAAAGCCGCCTTGCTATCATTGTTGGGGTAACCACCGTACAATATAAGTAACAGTTACGTATCAGTGTCAGGTTAGTAAAAACATATTAAAATCTTTGATAAATTTTGAAAGAAGAATCTATTTTGTCATTGTCAACATTTCCAAAATTCTGGATATAGTACAATAGAAAAAAACATTGTTACTGATTAAAATCCAGAAAACTGTTAGTCTTTTTATGAAAGCAACCTAACTAGTGATAGGTTTAAATTATCCTTGCAGGGGCGAAATCAAATACCACTACCTTGGTTTCAATTTTCTGACCTATGGGGGTGTTTTAAGGCATTTTAAAATTAGGGCGTGACAGTCACATCTAACATCGTCCGTTCGTGTACAAGTGTGTCTTATTAATATTTGTTTATTTATTTTACAAGTTTTAAATTGTGCGCACAATTAATCTAATTATTTTATTGAGTGAATGTTGAATTTTAAATTAATGTTAGATGTTACTGTCACGCCCTAATTTTAAGAAGCCTTCAAAAAGTTTGCATAGGTCGGGCGAAACGTCGGCAAATTGAAACCAAGGTAGTGTTATTTGATTTATTCCCTCCACCTAAAGGAATCCCTACAAGGATAATTTTCTACAATAATTACAATTTTGGAGGATTAATAAATTTAATTCGATCACAAAATTAATGCCTGAAATTCTGAATGATGTTTCAGATTGACTGTATGTTATAGGTAGGTAGAATTTACAATTTTAATGAATGAGTTTAATTTCAAAGAAACTAATTACAAGAATCCTGCTACAAGTACAATGTCGCAAATAATGAAATTAGATAAATTTATGTCTCAAGTATCTGTCGTATAGTAGAAAATATAGATATCTTTCGTAGTATTTAAATGTCATTAGAGTGCATAATTGTAATTGCTATTAAAGCAATTACAATTTAATTAACTTGTAGTTTCTATTTTGATGTTTAAACATATTTAATTGCGACTACTAAGTATATAGCATTTTTTAAATGAAAGAGCATTTATTAATTTATAACCTAATATGCACGCAAAATCACAAGTATGATATAATAACACTTGATCGAAAAATGCTATTATTATACGGTTTTACACAATTAGTTTACTTATAATTACGATTAAGTGCTGCAAGTAAAAGGGTGCATCCACTTTCGAATCCTAATGTGGCAGTCAAGGGAAGACGAAGCAAAATTTTTCAATTATTTTCGGATGTCGGTAACTACATTCAATGATCTTCTTCAAAGAGTAAATTTGATTTGAAAACTGAACACAAACATGAGAAAAGCTATTAGCGTTGAAGAGAAATTGGCGATATGCTTAAGGTAGAAATTGACAAACGACTTGTTAATATTTGAATTATTTTATTTCAAAAATCACATAAATTTAGATCTAGAAACAAGTTTGAGTCTTAAGATTGAGTGAAGGTGGATGATGTTGCCAATGATTGCGTAGTACTAAGTTCTGTGTAGGTGGCTGCTTCTGTCAGTGATAATTGAAGGGCTTGGCGGAAAAGGGTAATAAGCCACACTTTTATTAAAAACTTACATAATGACGCAAAGCGCTTTATAATAAAAGGTAACAAGTCCCTAAACAAACGTTGAATCTAGTGAGTAATAGATGTAGCTAGTATGAACGACTTTCGTTTTTATCTACAGAGAAATAGAAAATATTTTGTTGACAAAAAGGTTATAAGCCACATAATATTCAACATGACTGCTCCTCGTGAAATGTCGTTGAAAAGAAATTAGTGTTTTAAGGGGAAGAATCATTCGACGAAGATGATCCTTTTTGGCTCAGATGACAGTGTAAAAAGATAAGAACTACGAAACTTCCGAAGAAAGCGAATCATCTGATAGTAGTACAGAAAATGATGTAAGTAAACATTTAAGTGGCTTATCCCCTTCTTTCCAAAATGTATGTGGCATATATTTTGTTTAAGTTAATATACTGGTTTTAATAACTAAACACCTTTCTCATGCATGTTTATGTTATTAAAATAACATCAAATTATATGGTTGATAGTTTTATTTTTATAAGATAGTTCATTATAATGTCACTAACCACAGTTTAGAAGCCAATTTCTTAATAATGTGGCTTATTCCCTTTTGTGTCAACGCATGTTTTGTATTACAGGATCCTACAGACAATAAAGAAAATACAGACAGAGGATACGTCAAAACCCTGATAGGAGGCCACCATCTAGATGGAGAGTTAAGAATCTAGACATCAGGAAGAAAGAAAAAGCTAAAGAAAGGCGCAATTTGGGGCATGGTTATGAAACACCAAAAGGCGTTCAGAAACCACCAAGAATGTTAGGTCCACACTGTAATTGCAAAAACAAATGCTCGGAGCTGCTGATTGGGAAAGAAAATGAAATTTTCAATTCGTTTTGGAATTTAGAAAATTATGACAAGCAAAATGCTTATTTGTTTGGCACAATCAAAGGTGCTCCTAAAAAACGTACCTATCTCAAAAAAGTTAAGCGTCAGCATTCTTCTAGATCCATTACTTTTAAATATTTGATAAAAATCGACGGAATAGACAAATCAGTATGTAAACAGCAATTTTTGTCCGTCCACGGGTTACAAAACTCAGTCAAGCGTATAAACAATATTTGCAAACAAATAAAGAAGGAAGATCGACGTCTAAAGTGATGGTCGGGGTAAGCATCTGAATAAAAAAAATCGTGTTATAGAGGAAACTGTGAAATCGGTTAATGATCATATAAAATGCATCCTGAAATATACAAGTCACTATAGTAGGCAGAGTAACCCAAATAAAGTTTACATTGATCATCATTTGTCTATATCTACTCTTTATAAAAAATACTATATTCCATGGTGCAAAGAAAGGAATATTAACCCCGCTAAAGAGAATCGCTGCAGAAGAATATTCTGTACCGATTATAATATAGGATTTAAACTTCCGCGTAGTGACACCTGTTCCACTTGTGACGAATATCATGTTTTAATGGAGAAGTATAAAGATAATGAACCTCAAAAAAGAGAAATTGCTCTACAACTTGAACTTCACCAAAGACGAGCAGAACCTATGCAATGTAATTTGAAGTTGGAAACTGAAAAGGCAAAAAAACTTGAAGTAGAAGTTATATGTTTTGACGTACAACAAGCCTTGCAGTTCCTCAACTTACAGTAGGAAAAGCTTTTTACCTCAGAAAGGCATAGATGTACAATTTTGGAGTTCATAACTGCGGAACAGGTGAGGGTTTATGTACATGTGGACAGAGAACATTGCCAAACAAGGCAGCGATGAAATATCTAGCATCCTATATAAATATTCCATAGACAGCCCCCCTAAATCAGACAAACTGATTGAATTTACAGATAATTGCGGAGGGCAAAACAAAAATTGGACGATAATGTCCCTTTGGTTGCAGTTTGTCAGAGAAAAAAAATTTAAAACCATAGAGCATCGCTTCCTATTGGCGGGCCACACTCATCTACCTTCAGATCGCAACTTTGCCCACAAAAAGTTTTTACCACATATATATTCACCTGACGAGTAGGTAGTAGCAGTAAAAAGAATCACTGGTAAAAAATCCATTTCATGTCAATGTTTTATCACAAAAGGAATTCTTTTCTTTTGGAAAAATTACCATAAATATGCCAAAAAAAAATATTACTGAAACGAACGATTCCATCACATTTTCAAAGATAAGGTGCTTTAAGTTTGATGTGGAATACTCTAATAAAATGTTTATTAAACACCTCTTAAACTAAGATTTCAAAGAGGTTAATATAGGAAAAAGAGGCGTGAAACTCACACCAACTACCACAGTTAGTGAATTATTAGAAACAAAATATAAGGAACCGATCAAATTAGATATCAAAAAATTAAAAAACTTAAAAGCACTTCTTCCTTATATTCCTCCAATTCACCATAAATTTTACATAGACCTGGGTTTGGAAAATGTAGTAGCGGAGTCAAAAATATCAATGGACCCTGAGTTATTGACACTATAGACGAGTTTAATGTGTGACTTTTTTTGTTTTATTATTATTTTTCTCTAAATATAGAACAGTGATCCTGATTTTGTATTATTATTCCTTTTCTCTATTGTCAGAATTCAATATGATATCCTAAGTCTCTCTAGATTTTGATTCTTTTCTATTACCATAGATTTATTAGTAATTCTATTATCATTAATACCATTATAATTTGAAAATTAAGTTAAATTTTTATTAAGCAAAAAGGTCATAAGCCACAAATTTTTATTCGTAACTAATTTTTTTTGTTTTTTATAAAAAATAGAAATTATAAACATTTGCTTTCAATACAATAACAATAAAAACATGTTCACTCTCTTAGTGCGTATTTATCATTTCTGGATTTGAATGAACATTTAACTATCGGTTTCTCAAAATAATGTAAAAGTGGCTTATTACCCTTTTCCCCCAAGCCCTTCAATTCAGAGTCTATTTGAATTAAGCTGGATGTTTCTGACGGTGACTGTACAAGGTCAAGTTGTGTAGAGTGGGCTGCAGACGACGGTGATTGTATAGGACCAAGTTGTGTAGAGCACGATGAATCTGTTGGTGATTGCTTCAGAGCCCTAACAAAACAGCGTTTATCATATTCATTATGATAATAATGATTAGAAAAAACCAGATTGAAACTGTAAGATTTGGTCATCATCAAATGACTTCAGTGATGGTAGGATACTTTTAAAAAAAGTTAAGTTTTGATCTTCTGTTACCATTTCCTTAGATCTGTTCAATTGATTATCGATAAACTGTAGCATTTTTCATCCACTTCATTCACAGACTTTCTCTTTCTAAAAGGTGGGTTTAACCGTGTTTGTTTTTGGTCTTCAGGTGCTTTTGAGAGACTTGATTGTCATGTTTTTCCTTTTCATCATCAATTTCATTTTTATTTACTTCGTTCTGTTCATCGTTATTTTCTTCCATTACTGTCTCGTCCTCTTTGTTTGCATTCCTGGTAGTAGATGTTTTATCATGCGTATCTCCTGGATCGGCAACTTTCTTTAAAATAAATAATTTCTTATCGTATTTGTAAGTTTTAACAAAATTGGCACCAGAACCAGATTTCTTAGATGCTTTACTGGCATTCAGAGTTCTTACCCAAGCATCCTTTATTTGTATCTATCTTTTGATAACAGATTTTCCTGAAACAAATAATAGGTTTAATTTTCGAAACAGTGTATCACACAACTTTGCAAATACAAAGTTTGCCCAACTTATTGATGATGCGATTGATGATTTATGATAGACGTCCATGTCGTCCATTTCTCTATTTGCTACCAATGGAACGGTCGTGGCCAAATACAAAAATTTCAAAAATAATCATTTTACTGGAAATAGCTCCGTTTGGTTTCAATTTTAAGAACTGTCCTTTTATTGTCGTTGGTCTAAAACAGTTCCAAGGATTATTATTTGCCAATGAGAAACAAGAACTGTTTGGGACAGTTCCTAAAATTGAACGCAAACAGAGCTATAATATAATGTACTGCATATAATTAAAACCAAAACGCGACGAAGATTAATGAACCTAAATTGGCTGTAAGGTTTGTTTTCATCACGACTATACTATACATTTAAAAATTGGAATTATTGAAAATATTTACAAAAATATTATTTATTTTTCAGATATTTGGCGTCAGGATCTTCCTACAAGGAGCTTCACTATACCTATCAAATAGGTGTATTGACCATCAGCAACATTATAGTAGAAGTGACACAATCCATATGGAATAATTTACATGATGAGTTTATTGCTGTTTCTGACAAAACTTTTGAATGGGAGAAAACAGCACGTGCTTTTAACGATAAAGCCAATTTCCCCCACTGTCTTGGTTCTGTAGATGGGAAGCACATCAGGATTAAGAAGCCAAGAAATAGTGGTTCAATGTACATAAACTATAAAGATTTCTTTTCGATCGTTTTATTAACGGTGGTAGATACCGATTATCGATTCATTTATGTACGTGTGGGTTCTTATGGCAAAGAGTGTGATTCTTCAATATTTAAAGAATCAATTTTTTTGAAAATGTTGACCGAAAGCAATCTAAATATTTCAGAATCAAGTCTTCTAAGTACAAGCTCAAATACTACAGTTTCATATGTAATAATAGGATTTGGTTTACATTAAAATTTATTAAGACCTTTTGGTGGGACGCATCTAGATAAAGATAAACGAATATTTAACTATCGTTTAACTAGAGCTAGGAGGTACGTAGAGTGTGCATTTGGTATCTTGGCAAATAAGTGGAGAATTTTTCATCGACCGTTAGACGTCAAAAAAGAAACAGCTGTATGGGTAGTCAAAGCATGTACCGTTCTCCACAATTTCATTAGAGAAAAAAAGGGCTTTAATTTTGACAATCAACCAGAAGGAGATAAATTTATTCTTGAAAACCTACCTTACGAAGAAAGAATACGAGGTGGTAGATCTGCTAATTTAGTACGACTTGAATTTATGAACTACTTTTCATCAGAAGCTGGATCGGTGCCCTGGCCAGAAGACGCCATATAAAATAAAAAATTGGAATTCAAAAATTTTCGGTTGTTAAAATACGCAAAAGTAGATAAAACAAACAAGTTCCTAATTAAAATGTTTGGTGTATGTATTTTAAAGGTTTTTAATTAAATAATAACTTTAAAAAAAATTTTTTTTTTTTTTTTCCTTTTCTTCAAATTCTTCTTTAAAATTTGACATACTTCCCGCCATGTTGCAGTTTTATCAACTCTGTCTTGTAAATATGTAGATACTTGTCCCACAACACCGGTCTTTGTTGTACCAAACTTGTCAACACTTCTCTGTCTATCAGTTTATCAAACATTTTTTTTTCTCACAGCACAATAGATTCAATGGAGTCGTCTCCCTAGACTCGTCTGACCAGGCTTTTAAATAAAACGAACCTTAAAAAAATTGCCGTGTAAACTCGCTCGTATACCTCCGTATGTTTTCAAAACGGATACGTCTTTTTACCGAATCCACATTCGTGAATTTGTTGACAAAACCGAATGTCGACGTCTGACGTATCCGGCATTTTTCACGATTCGCAATACCGTACGCGCGTGTGAAGTTTGTCGTAAAATTTCATAATCCACTACAATAAAAATACGTTTCGTCATAAATTACGATCCGGAAAAAAAGACAGATCATCTCCGTGTGAACGAGGTGTTGCATAAATCCGAACTTAATTGAAGTAAACCCTGCTTAACCCTGCAGTACTTACGGAACGTTATGTCACATTGTGGGTCGCGCTGGAAACATTCGTATCCCTATGGAATTAAGTGGGAAATTTAGAGGAAAAAAGTAATACAATTACATTTTTTGTAGAATTAGTCTATAATCAAATGAAGTAAACAAAAAGTAATAAACAAATAAAATAAACTAATAGTTAATCTGACAATTAAAAAAAACTATGTTTCAGTACAATTTATACAACGAAGACGCAAAATCTTACCATGTTCTTGACATACCCACTTGTTGCATACAGAACAAATGTTTCTGTACGATTTTTTTTTCCGTGGGCACACATAGCATCTCCCATTTCCTACTTTATTCCTTTTTGGCTTTGGTTCACTGTTATTTGCTGAGGAAGTTAAAGCTTCTTTAATACCAAGAATAAATTGGCATTTTTGTTTCAGCTGTTTAGGAACTGATTGTAAGTAATACCTTCTATTAACTTGTGGTTTAAGCAAATCTAGAGCCCGGACACGCAAAAGTTCTCGACGAACAACCGAAATGTCAGGAGCATTTATACCGCTTATATTCATTATATGAAGAAAATAATTAACGGACATCTTCTGCTATTTCGTGAAACGTTATAATTTCCACACATCTGATCCAAGACATTAACACCATATTTGGCCTTATTGTAATCTACAATCATCATAGGTTTTCCCGATTCAGGATCAACTTTGTCGTCTGTGTGAGTGGTAGATAGCACCAACACATTTCTTTTTTTTTTTGGAAAGTATCAAACTAAAGTGCAATCTTTATGGAAAGCAAATTGACAACTTTTTTCTAGCCTACCTGGCACGTTTACAAATTCAATTAGTATTTGTTTTTTTTTTCTCAGAGTTCCCAATGGTAAGTTTCATCATTTTCAGATCAATTTCAAATTGAAAACTGGAAAACCAATTATCCATAGTTATATTCCTGTAGGTACTCCTAACACAATAGGCCTTCAGGTTGTGTTTCGGCGTATATCTCCAAATTTACGGTATAGATATTATTTGAATCTACCAAAGCAAAAACCTTAACACCATATTTTGCAGGCTTCAAAGAAATATATTGCCTGAATGGGCATCGACCTCTAAAGGCAAGTAGTTGTTTGTCGATTGTCAATTCTGGTCCTTGAACGACTGATTCCCTACAGTTTTGTTACAAATGTTTCAAAAACGTCTCTTATTGCCGCCAGTTTATCTGTTTGCTTTTTTTCTTTGCGTATATTCTTATTGTGAAACCTCAGGCAACGTAATAAGAAGCAAAATCGATTGTAAGCATTGTGCAATAAATTACATCCATGCCAGTAACATCCGTTCTCCAGAAATCTGTTATATTCTGCTTACCCGACTTACAAACTCCTGATATGTACAAAAGTCCTAGCAACGCTCGTATTTCACATGCATCTGTTGATCTTGAATCTCTGTCGCGTTGGTATTCTCCTTTTATGGTATCAATATAAACGTTAGTTGACTGGGTGGTAGTTTGAATAATGTTTTCTTTAAAAATATTTCAAAACATTCTAAAACTGTTTTAACAATTGCAGCGTTATTTACGAGACCTGGTTTATTTAGGAATAAATTGTGCTTCTTTGTTCTAGTAATTGGTGGACATATTTTACTCCACTCAGTTATCTTATCTTTTCGTAAGTACTACGGGACTCTATCATCTTGAAAATTTTCGTCCAATGCAATTTCTTCGCTAACGCTTTCTTCAGACTATGAATTGTGGTTACTTTCTTTGCATTAGTCATCTTTATCTTCATCAGCCTCAATTTCACCTAATACTGGTTCTTCCAGAATTTCCTTAAGCCAAAGTTTCCATTGTTTAGAATCCTTACAACCCATGTTTTTGTAAGGAAAATGCACTTTTCAATAAAAGTTTTACAAAAAATAACCAAATATTAAACTAAAATTATTATAACAGCGTATAGCTCAGTGACAGACAATAGAAGTTATGTTATTTAAAACTCTCGTGAAAACGATTTCTTAGAAGATAACTTGAAAATATTTGATATTGTAGAATTTCGAGTTTCCAGAAGGATGTACCCTAGGTCTGATTATTTTCATGAAATGGATAACTTGCGTTTTTTCAACGGTTTCGTTTGCAAAAAGCGACAGTTTTAATGGTTTTGGCGCAAATTTAACAAGAAATGGAATACCTACATAATTTGTAAATTAAAATTTAGTTACCTATTTTCCTAGCACAGTTATAAGAACGGGGTTATCTTCAGGAACAACAGTGTATCGCCCATAAACCCACTATTATCATGCCTAAGATTTTATGCTATGCTAGTGCTGGTCATTTGGGTGTCCACGGATGGGGTATCCTGTAGGTAAAATTTTTTTAATTTTAGTTTTAGCGAAAAATGTTATTTTTGATAAATTCCCCATAAAGTAAAATAAAATTTAAGTTTTTTTAAATCTGTCTTATTTCATAGTCAGTTTTATGAAAACCATAATATTGATGATTTGAAACTTTCAATAATTGATGCCGTAACTGAAATTACATCAGAAATGCTACGAAATGCTTATAAAAAAGGAGAATTGAGAGATGTTTTAAAGTTGAAGGAGTATATATTGAATAGATGTTCTTTTTTTCTGTTACTGTTAGTTTTTCTTACATGATTACTTTGTATTGTTATTTTTGATAGTTACTATAATTCTTCAAATTTTATTTAAATTTTATGGGGTTTCAGAACAAGCAAAACTTTTCATCAAAAACGACATTTTTCGCTAAAACTAAAATTAAAAGAATTTTTCCTGTAGGATACCCCATCCGTAGACACATTGTAGATATGCATCTAGAATAATACATACAGTCTCAAATGACATAGCACAATTAGCTCTACGATACATTAATATGCCAGAGAAACGTGATGTAATTAACGTCCAAAACAAATTTTTTATTATAGGTTCATTTCCCAGAGTTTTGGGGTGTACAAATCTCCAGGTATATACATCTATGTGTAGAATGTTAAACACTTCTTTCTTTTATAAACATATGTTGAGATATTTAGAAACGCCAAGAATTATTTTTCTGTAAATACTCAAGGTGTTGGTGACATCACCCCTAGAGTCAAATACATTGTTGCACGATAGCCAGGCTCATCTCAAGACGCAACTATTTTTGAAAACTTTGAATAAGGGCACGCTTTAAAAATGGCACATTTTTTAATATATTTTGTTGTGTAGGTTTTGCTCCAAAAAAATTGTTTTTTGTATCGATATTATTTGTAGGTGATAGCGGGTATGCTTAAACACCTTTTGTATTGACACCTCTTCTTAACCCAAATACGAGAGGTGAAGAATGTTATCCCTAGAATATATAAACCGGGCCTCTCTGGGCCCGGCGTAGTTCTGGTTGCTTATAATTTATTTGAAAAAGTTTTAAGCAGCTTGAGCATTTAGATATGTTCTAAACACATATTTAATTAACACACATTGATTTAAAAATATTCAAGTATACTTAGAAATCGAAAAAAATATTATTTTATATTAGCATACCATATTTAGATAACCCAGGCTCCCAAACCCCGTGATGAAGGCTATGAAGAAGTATTGTTACAGTGGGCAGCTGAACTTGATGATCTGTCTTCTGCAGAAAGTAATGTATCAGAAGCAGAAAATGATAACACAGAAGACACAAATTTCGAATGTGTTTTTAGTAAATATTCTAGATCCACTAGTGATGACGGTGACGATAATTCAGAGGATGATGGTGACGATATTGGTAATCCGACCTTCGCTTCAACTTACATTGCTTCAAGTGGTCTGGATTGAAGTCTGGAACCTCCAGCAAAAAATAAAATTCAACCACATAACATTATTCGGCGTGCGCCAGGACTGGCAAGAAAGCATATGGTTGCAACACCAAAAGAAGCGTTTCAGTTATTTGTAACTCCAATTATTATACAAGAAATTGTAAACTGTACTAATTTAGAGGGTAAACGTATTTACGGAGCAAAAGAAAAACGGTGAAAAGATGTAACCGTTGATGAGTTTCTTGCATTCTGTGGTTTACTTATTTATGCGGAAGTTGACAGAAGCTGAGATGTTCCTGCGAGAGCACGATTTTGCTAATTATATATACCGAGCCACAATGTCTACATTTCGCTTTGAAGAAATTCAAAGATTCGTCAGATTTGACGATAAGAGAACTTGGAATACGCGTTTGGAAACCGATAAATTAGCAATGGTATCCTACCTTTGGGATTTATTCATTCAACAATGCAAAACCTGCGTCATACCGGATACTAATGTAACTATAGATGAACAACTTGTTGGCTTTAGAGGTAGATGCAGATTTGTTCAATATATGCCAAGTAAACCGGCAAAATATAAACTTAAAATATTTTGGAGGTGTGAATCTAAGTCTGGATGGTTTAGTTTATGTTGGTCACCAGCTAGGAGAACTTCTACATACAAAACCTGGGGCTTGTAGTCGTATTAAACTTTTGTGCGTCGTATTTATAATTCTGGTCTTAATCTCACGATAGACAATTTCTTTACTATGTTCCACTAGCTATTTATTTGTTGGACAAAAATATTACTTTTATGGGTACACTACATCAGAATAAAGTGACATTCAAGCGGAATAAAAGTTTCAAAAGATCATGTAGTCTGCTCTTTATTGTTTTGTTTTGAAATAACATATCCATGGTAAGTTACGCACTAAAAAGAACAAATGCGTAATTTTACTAAGCACCATGCACCACGATGCAGCTATCAATGATGACGCTAAGAAGAAACCCGAAATCATTTTCCATTATAATAAACCAAAGGGCGGATCATGTATCAAATGGTGTCGACATACACGTGCAAGAGGCAAAGTAAACGATGGCCCATGACATTTTTTAAACATTATTGATGTTGCAACACTCAATGCATATGTAGTATTTACGAAGGAACATCCAAACTACAATATAGGAGTGACTCACAAACGCAGAATATTTTTGAAAGATTGGGCGAAGGAACTAGTGAAACCACATATGCAGAGAAGATCTACTAACCCAAACTTACGGTGTAGTGTCCGGGAGTGTATGAACAGATTTATTGATATCTTTGGTCCGTCGGTCGCTCAAACAAGTGCAGCGATTAAAGAAAAAGATGCTGAGTGTGCCCCTCAAATATTGATCGTAAGAGCACAATGATATGTATTAGTTGTAAAAATAATACCTGTAATAACCACAGAATTAAGAATTTGCACTACTTTTCGCATTTTCTGACCTAACCATCTACCCAACTAAAAATACCTCGCTGTACAAACAATTGTACTTCAAAATTCCACGTCTTTTGGTAAAACCGTTTATTCCTGTGATTCAGAAAGCCCGAAAAACCTATGCCTGTAATAAAGCATGCCCGCAAGTTAGTACACCTAATAGCGACTCACAGAAAGCATCTAAAACCTTGATTTTTCACAGTAGGTCTGATCTACTACAAGGAAGAGGTGATTAGAAATGGTAGGACGCACCCTTTCTGTTTCAATCCTACCTACAATCATGTCTAAAACAGATTTTTGGAGGCAAATGATTACCTTACAATTCCAATTTTTGTGCTTCATGACTCAAACCAATGTTGTTCGTCATGACAACTGGCATCTTTTTACTTTTATTGTCATATCACTCTTGTTTTATTTATAAGTTGTACATAATATTTCTCAGCTAGAGCTGATGATACTAAAGCTCAAACTGTAGAAATAGGCCTTTTTCGAGATGTACAAAAAATACTTGGCTTACTATCGATACGCATGTTTAGGCATTTAAAGTTATCGCTCCAGATAACGATAATGCACTTTAAACAATTTACAGTCGTTACAGTTATCTGTTGACATTTCTTAGTTTATACTGTCCATATTACACGAGATGTCGTTAGACACACATTTTACTAACATTTTTTTCTATTTAAGATTTTTAACACTGTTTATGTCTTGGTTCTTGATTCTTGTTTGAAATTTTAAAAACAGAAATTTGCTTGTGAATTATGATGATCACGGTCCATTAGAATTTTCGGAAGTATTCAAGCTTATAGAAGAATCAATGAAGTGAGACGCAGATAGTATATAAAAGTTTCCTATTGTTTTTATTTTTAGTATCGGTTCGCGGATGATCATAGCTTAGCTATTAAAACACGTGTCCGAGTATAGTTTTTGGTATTTTCCCGTTCGTTAAAATAGTCGCTGCAGTTTAGAGTTCCATTTCTCTGAATACTAAGTAGAGATCAAAAGCTTAAAACCAGCAATAAGGCAGCTGCCAAAGTAAAAATTAAAATGGCAACTATTTGACTAGCTGTTGGGAATGCAAATAGTTTTTACAACACATCCATGAATAAGAATTATGTCTTTGATAGGAAGAAATATACATCTGTTTGATTTCGGAGAAACACATTTTACTAAAGAGAACTAACTAAAAATAAAAGGTTACAAATTATACCACCCATCTACTCAAACAACAGAACTAGAGGGAGGATCAGCAGTAATAATAAAGAACATTGTAAATATCCAGCATTATAAAGATTCTAACTGTAAATTTTGTGAAATACAAGCAACAGTTGTAAAAGTCTTCACAACATCTAAGAATAATACTGTTCTTGCAAGATACTGTCCTTCTAGATATGCGCTAGACTTGCAGTTATTATAAACAGAGATAAGTAGTTGTATGATCCAAGCTAAATGTATGTCACTCCACTGGTAAACCAAAATATTGGCCAGAAGATACCAATAAACTACCAGATCTACTTGTGTACTGAAAAATGTATCAGTGTAGAAAACAATTACAACCTGTCATCAGAAGCATGCTCTACTGTTCAATTAAACATATAAGCAAAATAATAAAAAAGTACTGCGTTGCCAAAACACAAAACAACAGTGGTAAACTACCTAAGAGTAATTAGAGTCTCCGAAAAACATAAAGCACGAAGGAAATGGCAACAAATCAGGACACATGTTGTAACGGTTGTAGTTCACAAATAATAATAAGAGAAAGTGACGGCTCTAACGATACAACTTAGAGAAGAAAAACAATACTATTTGGTTCGAAATAGCGCACTAAATTCATAAAAGATCCTGTATTTGTAATAGTTAGCGCAGCAGTGTCCGGCTTAGTTGGTGAGTTGGGGACCTCCCCAACTGAAAAGATAAGCTAAACTGCTGCCTAACGAGGCGCCACCTGCAGGAATTCATTAGGTTTTACTTAAGGTTTAATACGCTAAAACGAACACAAATCAGAGAGACAAATAGACAATTAAATATAGCAAAACTTAACTTAAAATTCTAGGAAAATATATGAGAAGTAAGAGATTCTGTCGCATAAGACTTACCGCCGTTAGCAACAACAAATTAATTAAAGCTTGCAAACAATATGTCAAAATTCAGTTAAGCTTTTGTTTGTTACCGCAAATTAAAGTTAACGTTCAATTGAAGATTGGTTAACAAGGAAACTCGACATACACGTGACGTACACACGGTGACTTAAAAACTAAACTTAAACTTGGACTAGCACGATAGCTTCCGCCAACCCAAAGGCCTTTTGTTTTAGCTTCACCCACTTTATCTAAAGCGCCCCAAGCTTTTATGGAGCTAGTTAACAACAAAATCGAGCGTCGGTGGTGGGTTTACCCCGAATAAATACTTACTTATATACTAGGATTCAATCGTTTAATGTCACATGTACGTAAGCTTCATACGCATGAATAGTAAATAGGTTTCTTAAACAATAAACTTGGCTGTGTTCTGTAGTTCCGATAAGGAAGGTTCTTGCTAACGACAGTAGTTGACAGCTTTAGAAGATTAGGTAGCCACAAGATTTCTCTTAAAAAGAACTATACGACGAAGCACAAAAGGCAGATATGCTCCCTTGAAGGCACGTGCTAAAGCATACGTCGTAATTAGAAATAATATAACCACGAAAAAAAAAGAACTTACGGTGAATGCGGTCGGACTTAAATTTAAACTTTCATTCGATTTATTATTGAAACACACATTAATAATTTGTGTAAAATTTATGCTTCAAAATGCACGCCAAACACCCATGTAACAAGAAGGAAGTAGCAAAATGTCGGCTCCATCGCCGCGATAAATTTTGTAGAATTAAAGGATCCACCAATGGAAAACACGTAGCGTGCGCGGCAAATTCGACTTTTATCGTAAGGTGCAACTAACGACAAGCGTAATTAAAGGTTTGCGACATACGTTTGAGTTCGAGAAATTTGAACCGTAACAAGAAATTGAAAAGTAGTAATCCAACAACTTAAACAAAAAAATTTTTATCATTAAAAACAAAACATGCTCTGGATTCCAAAAGATTTTTCAGATGCTAAAGGTATTGAATACTCTCCTTAAAGAAGATTCAAAAAATTAAAACGCCAGCAAAGTCAAAACCTGCCTATACGCAAGGAAAATGGCGAATGTGCGAATAAAGAAAATGAAACGACTGATAAACATCTGAAAAAACAAAGTCGTTGACACAATAAATTTGAATGATGTTGCTATGGAGATTTGAAAAACCTAAGATTGAATAAAGCACATGGCTACGATTTAATAAAAATCAAATGCTTAAGAACTGCCAAAAGACATAATGAAACTTGAAATATGTATCAATTCAGTGAAGTGATTATAAATCTTAAACCGGAAAAGCAGCAGAAAACATCATATCATTAAATCTCATTATTACCAATTAAAAAGTTGCTCTTAACTGCATTAAACTAAATATTATACACCGCATCAGTGACATAATTGAAAAAAAGCAATATTTCCGGACGTCGCAAAAGCTTTTTAATAAAGTGTGGCCCGAAAGTCTACAATATAAGTTGGAAAAGAATCTACCAAGACAAATACGTCAGATTTGAAATCTTACATATCCGACCGTCACTTCAGGGCAAGATACGGCAAGAAATATTTAAATTAAGAGTTATCGGTGCAGGTGTACCGCAAGGAAGCCACTTGGACCAATATTATACTTGCTGTACACCAATTACATCACTATAAACAATGGAGTAACGACAGCTGCATATGCTGATGATAAATAAATAAATGCTGATTACAAATAACAAAAAAGAAAAGCTACAAACAAACTGCAAACAACAATCGACAAAGTCATCGGTTAGACCAAGAAGTAGCGGATTAAACTTTGCACTAGATTAAAAAAAACGTAGTGGATGCTTGGAAGATATTTTGAGTTGTCGCTGCATAATAAGTTAGTGTTGTATAAACAAATTCAGTTTGCGGTTTGCGGTGTACAACTAGGAAATCTAATGACGGTTCTTAGTACGTCAAAAATGATAACATTCACAAGGGCCTAAAAGTGTCCACGTTCAATGAACTACATGAACTGCATAAACATTTAAATGTCAAAGTGTTACAATTAATGGTTTTTACAATTGACTTACTTAAAATATGTAAAATAAGTGTTTTGTTTGTTTAGAGCCATGTTATCGACACAGGTAATACCTAGACAAGTGTTCTGCCTCGTTTCCAAGAGATTAGGGTAATACAATCTCGTCTTTCGATATCTTCCAGTAGCACCTTTATGGTTTAAGAATACAAGAGATGTTAACAAAAGTAAAATCTGCTTTAATATATCATTTAAAGCACTGTGCGAGACATTCTACCAGTGCTTTTTAACACCAAAAGCATGATGACCCTATTTATCAACCTGAGAGGCAGAAATGCAAGTGTGAAGTTGACAAGTTTCACAGCCAATCCTAAATGTAACAGCTATTTGAAGAACTTGATTGTCCAACAAGTTTCTAAAATTAGCATAGGCCAGTGCTTTATGCCAAGTACCAGATTTAAGTTCAAAACAGCTAAAAGTCTATTTTTTGTTGCAAAAATCAGATAAATTTAAAATTATCTTTGCAAATTAGGTGGATCAGGTATCTGTGCTTCAAAACGATTTTTCAGAAATCCGAAACTTTTGTCATATACATGGTGTCCCACGACGATTAAGACAAGTAATATATCAGAATTGGGCAGTAGTAGATAATTATAATTTTGGGGTGTAAATTAGAACAAATGTTGCATATTTTTCTTGTTATGGTGTTACCCAATGAGGTATTTTTTTCAAATCTTCTAAATCTGTAGCCGAAAATTACAGGGATTCAATTTGAATTTTTAACTTCCAATCCTTTAAGTACCTTAGCTCTTGAATTAATCACTGTAGCCCCAAGTGTGCTAGTTAGTTGGAATTGTTTTATCGGGAGGAACACAGAAAGGCTCAAATATACAGGTTGTCCCATTAATAATTTTGAATGCGACGTCACGTGACCAAAACAAATACCTCATTGGGTAACACAATAACAAGAAAAGATGCAACATTTGTTCTAATTTACACCCCAAAATTATAATTATCTACTACTGCCCAATACTGATATATTACTTGTCTTAATCGTCGTGGACACCCTGTATATTGAATCTCAAGTGTATTGTTTAAATGAGAAATTATACGCTCAATGAGATTAATAAATAAATGAATAGAAGCAATGGATGCTACTAAGATAAATCAGTTACTTATCAAATTCCTAAACTACCGAAAGCTATAGGAAATGATGCTTGTTTGCAAGAATTTGGAGATAATTTGATGTTTAACATTTTTCCCAAAGATAATTTTATTTTTTCGTTAAAATTTCCAAATAAAAATAATTAATTTTTAGAATCCAAAAAAAAATTTGTAATAAATATAAAGCCATATGAGATTTTTATGCATCAAGATTTTTACCAATAAATCAAATTTATTCAAGAGTATAGAGAAAGAATTCAAACATTGCATCTTCAAATAAAGGTGAACCAAGTAGGTAAAGATAAATCTTTACGTTCTTTAGGAAATAAGAGAGGAAGAATAATTCACGCTTTAAAAAATTTTATAATAATAGTCCAATATTTTGAAATTATCTAGAACGGTTTGAAAATTTTTAAAACATTTTCAACAGAACCACCTAGAAACTCCATCATCTAAATACCAACCTTTAAAGATGTGACGAAGGGCTGCTAATAAACGGGTGAATTGAAAAGCTGAAAATGACAGGACTGAAGTATCACCTTGTTGACAACAAACTCTAGAAAATATTAAATTTTATAAAAATTATATATGAAGGAGATGAATAACACTGCCATAAATAAGGATAAATTAGAGGAATCTTATTGAAAATCATTGTCAGTAAAATATCTGTTTAATACAATTGAAAGAATTCTTGACGTCAATCTTTAGAAACACACAGCTGAAGAACTATTAGTATTTAAATATAATCTCACAGAATGTACTGTTACTTTACAACCACTTTTAGTACTAAACCCAAGTTGTATTGGTTTAAGGTAATGTGAAATTTCCCCGCAAAACAGTAACATCCTATCTTTGAAACAAGGCGTTTAAGGTAGATCCAATGGCAATAGGGCAATACTTTCTTAGCAAAAGCACATTAATAAGACAAGGTGTAAAATTTAAGTTAATTTTTTCAGAAGGCATAAAGTTGCACGTAATAGACGTTGGCCAGAATCACATAAACTTTTGCCAATTAAATTTTAAATGCTGAGGTTTGATCTCATCTACTCCGGATAAAGAACCATTCAGACACGACATTATGGCTTCAAAAACTTGATATATAGAAACTACAAAGTAATCGAAAGTTTAATTTAAGGTATTAGATAGAGGCAAATATTTATCTTTTAGTTGAACAAAATAATAAGAGCTATTGGTAACAAATACGTCGATAGAAGGTAGCAATTAAATGGCTCCGCTGATATCACCATCACCATTTTTTTTTTCTTAAAAATTTGTATATAGAATACTCCAACAAGTTGTTGTGCTTCTTTAAAAATATATTTAGAATTTATATGAAGTATTCCTTTACTTTTAAAGTTAAAGAATTATCTTTTGACGTTATAGATGTATCCATACAATTTTTGGTTGTAATGTTTAAGACCTTACAAGAAAAAGAAAAGGTTTTCCCACGCAGTCATAGTGTTGAGGTTTGCTACCGAGATTCGTGCGCTCTTGGGGATTCTTTTAAGTACATGAATATTACTTATATAATTGGAAATTCTTTCTTGAAAACCCGTTGGAATCTTTGCGAAGGGATAAATTAACCAAATATTCTCTATGCCATCTTGACATGTGAATTTTTAAACAGTGGACGATACTAATATTTCTTGAGTTTAGGCACATTTTACATTTAAGATTTGACGTTGTAGGCGCTGAAAAGGAATTTGATCTAATTGAACGGTTTTGAAGATGTATGTTCAAACTACGTTTAGGTGACTGTTGTCAAAACTTTCGTCAAAAATAGTAGATGATTGCAAAGATTGTTTGTAAACCAAATCGAACTGAAAGATCCTCTGGAATTTGAGTTCTCGCCTGGTGACTACAAAAAAATTTGTTTTTTATAGGAGAAGAGTTTTACTGACCTTGGCATTTCAAATTATTTATGTTATTTTTTAATACATACCAGAAGAAGAAAGCTGTTTGCGATGGCTCGTCAATCAAAGACTGAAAAAAAATATACTTATTTATGGATAAGAAATGGGAAGATTCTAATGCGGAAGGAACCGTCAGCTCCTGTAAAGGTGATTACTAATATGGACGATTTATCTAACCTATAAATTTCAAATCTAATTCCGGAATCTAAATTTAATCAACTTGTTTTTAATCTGTTAGTTTTCATAATAATTCGATAAACTTAATGTCGGTAAATAATAACAATTCTTTTTCTTTATATAATGATTTCTGCGATATTAATGATTTCGTAGTATTTCACCAAAATATAAATAGCCTAAGAAAACTTCGATCCATTTTTAACTTATATTAATTCATTAAATAAATTACCTGACGTTATAGTACTTTCCGAAATATGGATAAAACAATCGGGAACTTACAAAATTCAGTATATCGGGTTATTCTACATATGCTCAAACCAATGAAAATTATCGTTCCGGTGGAATAATAATATATGTATCTAATCTTTATTCTGCCGTAATTGTGCCCGTTACCATAAGTACCGCCGATGCAGTCAAGGTAAATGTTTTCTTATCGAACACAATTTCATTTCTATCATTGCCATTTATAGATTGCATTTATTTTCAATAAATAGTTTTATTCCCGAAATAAAAAGATATCTTGTTGTGTTCAAAGGAAGATAATTTACTAGTTGTGGGTGACTTTAACATTTGTATATTAAAGGATTCGCCACAAGTCTTTGAATATCGAACTACTATGGCTAGTTTTGGGTTGAATGAATTAATAAATTCACCCACGCTAGTATTTAGAAATAGTTCCAGCTGCTTAGATCACATGTATTTCAGGACAAAAAGAAATATTTTTAATTACAGATCATGCGTTATTTCCTCGGGTCGAAGTGACCATGATACAATAATAGGAGCATTTAAACACATTAAGTCAATCCTAATTCCCTTACTATGAATAACGTAGATAATAGCATAAAAAGAAAATCGATTATGAACTTTTCAAGCACAAATTAAATATAGCTAATTGGCAATGCATCTACGATTTAGATAACGTGGATATTGCATTTCAGTTGTTTATCAATATAATTAAACAATCATTGGAAGAAGCTTCCAAGGTCGTTCATGTTGTAAAAAGCGGAATCTATTGAAACCATGGATGACTGACAATTTATGTAGTAGGCAACAATATAGAAATAAATTGTATAAATTAGTTAGAAAAGGGTCTTACGATAATAAGCTACAAATATATTTTAATGGTATAGTATTCGCTTAAAAAGGACATCGAAAACAGAAAAACATATATTATGCAAATTTATTTGAGCAAACAAAAGGTAATATAAAAAACAATGGCAGCATATTAATAAATTATTAGGCAAAGGGAAAAGTAAACCAAACATTGAAAGAATAAGTTCACTTGATGACTCCAAAATTATTATAAATGACTCGAAAATTATCGCAGAACAGTTTAATTTTATTTTTATTAACGTAGCCAACGACTTGCAAAAAAGCTTGACTCTTCTACATTTATAGATGAAGATAAGTATACATTATTCTTCCCGAAAACTCATACCTCTAAATCTTTATTTTCCCTACATATGTTGAAGAAGTAGATCTGGTAATAAGAGGATTACAAACGAATAAAACTCCAGGTGTAGATGGTATTTCCGCACATATTATAAAACAAGTTAGTAATATTATATCCCCAGTTCTAGTTTTCTTAATCAATCTTAGTTTCGAAAGAGGCAAGTTCCTTCTGTTTTAAAATCGGCAATAGTTCTTCCACTACTAAAAAGGGAAATTCTCTAGATTTAAATAATTATAGGCCAATATCATTGCTCTCAGTATTTTCTAAAATCATAGAGAAAATTGTAAAAAACGATGTTTATGTTTTTTAGGTCTCAAAATTTCTTTTCTCCAAACCAATTCGGTTTTATTGATGGCAAATCAACTGACGATGCACTACTTAAATTTTTATCTGGAATTTATAAAGGTTTAAATGAGAAAAATCTGTGGGCGGCATATTCGTCGATATTACTAAAGCTTTCGATTCTGTAGATCATAACATCTTATTGGCAAACTTGTCCCAAGCTGGTTGTAGAGGGTTAGTTCTAGATTGGGTTAAAAGCTATTTACACGAAAGAGTCCAATGTGTTAAAAAAAAAATCAATACAGTACTTTCAAAAAATAAATTGTGGAGTTCCCCAAGGTTCTGTTCTTGGACCAATTCTTTTCTTAATTTTTATAAATAATTTATGTTCTGGTCTATTTAGTAGGTTCTTTAACAAGTTTTGCTGACGACGCGGCCCTGTGCTACAATTCCCAATCTTGTGCTCAACTAAAACATGATATGCAATATGATTTTGATTTATTAAAGATGTGGTTTACATTTAATAAACTAACATTGAGTTTAAAAACTAAATATATTCACTTCTCTCTGCGAAACAGGTATTCATATATAGATAAATTATATTACAAATGTGTAGAAGTTGTCTCCCTATACTCAATTTTTCTGGTACATGTGTAACTGCACAGTTATTGAGCGGACTGATAATATAAAGTATCTAGGTTTGCACATAGATCAAAATTGTTCTTGGAAATTACACGCGAATACCATAAGAAGTTATATGATTACAGCTATAAGAAATTTCTATTATCTAAAAATATCTGTCCGCCGAATGTATTAAGAACTATATATTTTTCAATTGTTCAATCAAAACTTCAGTATGGTATTTGCTGTTGGGGATCTAGTTACTATCTTAATATTAAACCGATTATTACTGCTCAGAAAAATATAATGCGGTTAATAGTAGGTTCTAAAAGAAATGAGCATGTTTTTCCTTATTTTGTAAAATTTCGAATTCTTCCTCTTAGGCATTTATATGTTTTACGGTATTGCGAACTTTTATATTAGGAGTGGGCACGTAGTTGGTAACTTGAGCGTACATTCTAATCGATTAAGACTACGTACCGCGTTAATCAGCTTCAAGCGAATAATGAAGCATTTAGACGTTTCTATACGTGCTGCGCACCAAAGATTTTTAATCGTTTGCCATCTAATATAAGGTTTAAATTTGACAGTAAAAAGTTCTTACATGCTTTAAAAGATTGGTTGTTCTCATTAGATAGTATAGAGTTTCTTTTGTATTAAGTCTATTTCCTCTTTATACTTACTTACCTTTTGCTTATAGTCCCTCTGTAAATTACATGATATAATTGTGTTTTATTTATAGGTTTTTAATTTATGTTGAAACAATTTAAGAGTTTCTTTAGTTTATTATTAGAATTAAGCACCAGCAATCACAAAACTGTTTGTTGCGATTGAGTTTAATTTTATGTTATTCTTTAAATTTTGATGGTGTCTCAACGCAAAAATTTAAAATTTTAATGAGATACCCTAACCACGGTTCCATGTGATCTCCTTATAAAACAATTTCTTTTTTATACAATATTAGATATTTTACTGTAGGAATGTGTTGTAAATTTCTTTTTCTTTTACTTGGAAAGTGGAAATAAATAATAATAATAATAATTTATTTTAAAGCAACAAAATACCATTGACAACAAAGCTTTTGTGTTGTGTTCTTTGAACACATTTTGAGGGACGGTACTTTCAGGTGCCTGCTAACTTGTTGTATCTTTAGAAAAACAAATAAAACTTTTTGTATGATTTGTTAAGGGTTTGTTTTGTGCCTGTTTCTGGGTTCAAATGAAATTGCGACCCCACACGTTTTATAAGCTGTAATTTCTGAACGGCAATAAAACTGCTCTTTACGTTCATCATGCTTCGCACAGTGGAAAACTATCTCTTTCTGATTCTTTTGAAAGTTCAGGAGTAAAAGTTGTCTAGGAACCATTGAGAAATGTATATTTTCTTTAAAACACGTAAAAGTCAATCAATACTGCACAATCATGTAAACATTTTGCTACCAAAATCACACAGTGATTGATTAAAACAATTATGTCCAACGGGTTGCAGAAAATTTCTATGAAAGACACAGGAGCATGCATTCTCATCAGTGCACTAATGGAAGCGCTTGTAGAATTTGCTCTTCCGCTCAGCAAAATTTCTCCAAAGTAAAGATATTGATTTTCTACTTTACAATGACTAAGCGGCGTCCACACTATACGGCAGTTTGAAACATTTAGTAATGCCGGGTTGGCAAAGCCAACGCGGCAAAAGCTGATTGGCTTGCTGTCTACACCTAGTTGGCATTCAGTCGCAAAATGTCTGTCGAGGAGGATGTACTAGTTGCTTTAGGTGCGATTATAATTGTCAGTGAAAATGTGCGTAAACGGCACAAACGACGGTTTTGGGTGCGTCCAAGCCTTCAAAGTGAAGAAAATACGAAACTAGTGACTTAATAAAGGATTTGTTATTAGATGATGCAGACGAATTAAATCTCAGTACAGATCTGGATGTGGTTTCAAAGTAGCGACTTTAAGGTCTTCTAAATAAGATAGCTCATATCATCCAAACAAGACACCCTTCAGAAGTCTTATTCCTCACACTGAACCCCTTGCAGTTACTCTGCGGTTTTAGCAACGGGAGACTCTTACCACTCGTTAGATTAACATTGAAGATTTTCAAAGCAAATAATATTAGCCATCATCCGATTGTTTGTGAAGCAATTGTCGGTGTTTTACAGGATTATCAAGGTAAGAAAAAATAGTCTACTACAAATCAAACCTTATTTGGTCAACATATGTTTCAAGTTTATTAGAACAAACATTCTCTGTATAAATAAAACATTTACTTAGTTGAAAATGTGTCGTAGTTTATTACAACAAAAAAATGAACAAAAAATCTAACTCAAATTTGAATTTTGAAGAGATGGGGTGGAACTACAGGTGCATCAACATAATGTCGAGTTATTGTCCGTTACCGTATGAGTTGAAGACGTGGGACTCATGGCTGACTGTGGAGAGGTTGCCGTGTTTGTCTTTAAAGACGGCTGCTCAAAATATGGGTTTGGATTAGGACAGCTGGTGGCATCGGGGCAGGAATCGGTTGTTGTACGTATTACGGTATTGGGTAGAAAGGCTGTGAGTAACTTCCGCTCATGGGTTGCCATAGTCGTACTTGCTTATTTCAGTCCTATTAGCTCTCCAAAAGACTTGAACTGATTCATCCCTGATGTATGCTGTCCATGAATACCTCATAATTGACAGAGCTTCTTCTGTAGCTGATGTCTTTTGTTTCTTTTGTGGGCCTCCGCCTGGCCGAACAGACGGTTCCTTTGGCAAACTTTTATTTGTATTGTCACCTCTTTCAGGTGTATCTTTACTTGGTCCACAACTTGGTCCTGGTCAACAATCTGTTTCGTCTGCAGCATCTTAATCTTCATTTGTATGCTCGTTCTAAAAAAAAAAAAAAAGAAAAGATTAATGATTGAATATTGCTATATCGTTATCATTTTCAGTTTTAGATGCCACAAACTGAAGCAAGTGAAAAGTTATTTCAAAAGAGTTCAATGATAAGTAAATTTCCCAAACTGTGTAAGGGCTTTTGATGGAAAGCATATTATTGCAGTACCTATCCGTAGTGGCACAGAATATTTTAACTGGGGTTTTTCAGTATAGTTCTATTTGCAGTGGTAGATGCGCTACAACTTTATCTACGCAAATGTTGGCTGTCAAGGAAGAATATCAGAACGGAGGTGTGTTTAGTCACAAACATTCAAAGATTGTCTTAAGAACAACACAATGCATCTTCTTCCTCCTACCTTCTGGAAAAATAGATAAAACACTGTATGTTTTGTGACCGATAATGCTTTTTATACGTCATAAAACATTATGATATTTCAGGTGCTCAAAAAAATTCCAAAAAGAAAGAATGTTCCTTCTCAGTTAAGTAGAGCATGTAAAGTGTCTGAGAAATGTTTAATAATATCTCTGATGCCTTACAAAAACCTATGCTATTACATTTTTGTGGGCTACGATGGTGGTGTTTGGCGATACTTATCTTTGTTGATGGGAAAAATAACTCTAAACTCGTGTACAATCCCGAAAGCTGACTCTGAATGCTCCAGCCACAGAAGAGATCAATCCAGGAACTTAAAGACAATCCCCTTCAAATCAAGCTTTGGTCAACATTCCTTGAACTGAAGAAGCAGTGAAGAGGCACAAGCCGTTAGAAATGAATTTGGAGATTTCTTTACTTGCCTGGCTGGAATAGTATCCTTTGAACACGACAATTAATAAGCCCTAAACTATGTCATGTGTGTTGTATATTAATGTAAAATATAATTACTTACTAATCTATATATACAGGGTGTTTCATTAATCAGTACAGAAAATGAAACTGGAGATTCCTTGCAAAATTTAAAGGGGTTTAACATAAAAAATTTCCTTAAAGCCTCCCTAAAGAGTTAGACAATCTGTAGCAATGCTAGGTAGCGTTAACGGAAATTTGTTCAAAAGAATAAGAGCCTGTATTCAAGAAAATGGTGCCCATTTTGAACACTCTCTGAAATAATATTGTTAATTTAAATTAAAAGTGATAGTTAATAATAATATTGTTATTTATGTCAAACTTACATACGCAACTTATTAATTAAAATTCTGCAATTCGCTTAATTATTTTTGGTGAAAAAGTATTGAGTTTACATGAAATTTTTAAGAGACAAAAGTTTTTAATTGAATTGGCCCTCCAAAATCTGAATTTTAAAATTGAAAAAAATTAGTTAAAAAGTTCTGGTAAAAACTAAGAAGGTAGGAAGACTCACCCCCCTTGCAGAGAACAAATGTGAATAAAATTATGAAATTATGGAGGCTTCTTGGTAGTAGTATTTGAATGTTTAGATTTCTTTTTTATTTCAAGTCATTTCAGAAAAAATCGATTAATGTGAATTTTTACACATCTTTAAGGCTGTAACTCTTCAGGGAGGCTTTAAGGAAATTTTTTTATGTTAAACTGCCCTTTTAATTTTGCAAGGAATCTCCAGTTTCATTTTCTGTACTGATTAATAAAACACCCTGTATATACAAGGTGTCTTAGATAAGAGGTGGCAATATTTCAAGGGTACATAGAAACTCCAGATTAGAGATTTGATAATAAATTATGTCGGAAATACGTTACTTCCGATATACAGGGCCTTGAAAAAATTCAAAAATTAATATGGTAGTCAGTGTTTTGAAGTTCAGGTGAAGACAACGATATAAACCTCTTGCCAGTTGATTGAGGGGGTATTAATTTTGTTTTCGTTGTCATATGGCAGTATTCATTGTTCACTACGTTTTATTGTCACCTGGGATTTTCGATAATGAGCTCTTTGAAAGATATCCAAATGGATTTTATTTTTTCGCGGAAACGACGCGTCGGAGAAAGAAAAAACAAGAGAGCGTTTCTTTCCAAATTGATTGGGAATGTGAAAAATGATTCCAATAGTTGGAAAAACCAGTGGCGTGCTACATTGCTCTTAAAACTAAGTGAGAAAAACTCGAAAGTCCGGTCACTGGAAATTTTTAGAAGAGTTGGATTGGCACATAAAATGACCAATACTTTGCTTGACATACTCTGGAAAATTTTAAGAAAATCGATCAACGCGTTTTCAAAATACAGACAAAACATATTAATTTTGAATTTTTCAAGGCCCTCCGCTATCCGGAAGCAACGCATTTCCGGACTATAGATTTATTATCTCAAATCTCTAATCTGGGTTTCTCTATGTACCCTTGAAATGTTGCCACCCTTATCTGGGACACCCTGTATATATAAAAGCGAAATACCACTGACCAATCACGAAATCTCGGAAAGTACAAGGCCTGCAGCTGAAATTCGCGAATATATTAAATACAGGGACAGGTGAGTATTACAGAACGGGCAATTACAA
>JALBCR010004669.1:0-75598 GCA_030710515.1 Abscondita cerata | reverse complement strand
TAGTACTTCGTTCAGTTACGTATTAGCTATTAACATAAACGACAACACAAATGTTAATGCAAATATCAGAATTCTCCTCATTAACTGTATACTTAGTTGGATATTTACGTGTACCAAATATCAGTTTATTATCTTTTGTAATTTCTGGGATATCTCAAAAAAACTTCAAAACAAAAGTTTTTTAAACACTCTATATCTCGATTACGAAGCATTTTCGGAAAAACAATTTTGTATTTTTGGATCATAGAATCTTCAGTTTTCGTTTGTCGGTGATTTTAAAATACACCCTGTATATATAATAGAATAATAAAAGTTGACATTTGGATGTTGACAATTTATGCAATGATACCAATAATAATTTCAGTTGAGTATTTTTCCTCCAATTGTTGAGTTTGTGATTTAAGTTGTTATCTTTCAGGTGGAGTAGAGTTAAAAATAACGGGTTAAAATTACATATATGGCCGACGTTTCGCCCAAATCTGTGAGGCTTTAACAAGGCTAAAAGTAAATTAAAAACTAAAAAAAAGTGACCAACACGGTTTTAATTTACTTTAACCTCACCTGCTAACTCTACCTCCACCTATTTTATTACCAGTTAGGATTTTTTATAAATAATTACACATGTGTGGTATATGTTTTAAATATTACGTGATTTCAATCTTATAAAATTCATATATGTGACTATTTATTAATCAGTAATCTAAACTCAATTAACATCATCATAACCTATTAATTTTAATTGTCTACATCCAAGATGAACTGTTACAGGTGTGAACAGATTCCGTAGTATTAGAAACAATTTCATAGTTATTTAGTGGTAATTTTGGCGTGACTTCGAGAAGACAAAATCTAATCGTTTCGGATAGTTATAATGTGGTTTGGCGGTGATGCCTTTTTAAATCACGCAACTCCAAATAATCTGTATGCAACATGTCACTCACCGTAGCATTTTGCATCGTGCGTTTTCTTTAAAAAATATTTTTGTTAATCTTACCAGTGTGAGGCATTATTACGTGAGGTAATTAGAAGGACCCTGAAACAAAAAAAAAAGATTAAATGTGAAGAAAAATGTAAATGCACAGTGTTGAAGATAACAGAGAAAGGAAACGATTAACAATTCTTTCTTTCGCACTGTAAAATTATTGTTCGTGGGCACGAAAAACGGTGTTAGTGTATCGGAATCGATTATAAAATAAAGGCATACACTTGAATTACGTGGTTTATGTATTATAAGGGGTGTGAGGTATATCTTAACTAAATTATATGGTAACAAAATCTAGCAGAGTTTTTTTATAAAAGGTAGTACGTTTTCATCTGGCAAGAGGGTAAATTTTTAGACTTTTTTCCATAAACGTACTTTTTACTAAGGATCGTTAGATGACAAGTTGAATGTGTGCGAGGGTTAAAAACGTACTGCTACCGTGAAGGAGAGCGTGACGGAGGGTCGTTTCGTAATCTTTCAATGTTAATTCTGCTAAGGTGGTTTTGATTAAGCAAATTAAATATTGCGCGCTTATGGCTATACTTTCTTGACATAATTTTATACGCCGTGCCCTATAAAAATCTTTATCCTGCATCAAATTTTCAAAAATTTTGTTCTCATTACTTTTAGTTTCTAAAAAGTTTGAGTGCGACATAAATTATATGTTAAGGTCAAGTTCGTGAACAGTTTTAAACGTTGACAAGATATACGTTAAAAGTGATATGCCAAATGTGTAATCATAAAAAGGAAAATAATATCAATCTTCGTTTATCTCGATATTGTAAGCTTTGAACGAAAAAAAATTATTTTAGTGTTGCACGGTGCTACCAAAATTTGAAAAAACCAATTCTTTTGTTTTACGACATTTTAGAAGAACGTTAAACTAATTTACTTTAGCATAAATCATTGTACTGTATTATGGATTCCAACGAGAATGCAATAAAAGCTGTAAAATTGCAGAAATGGTCATTGTATAAAATTAAATCTTAACGATAATGGAAAATGTAGATGTATGCTAAACACTATTAAAATGAAACTATTTTTATTAGTATAAATCTATTCTGAAAATAAGTGTTGCTTTTCTAATATTTTCTAAAGGTTAATAAGAATTACATATTTTTATTAATTAATGATTTTATCGCCAACCGTCAGTAAAGCCGTCAATTATCAGATTGATTTCCGGAAGTAAACAAACAGTTTACCTTATCCTATACCAATAATGTACTTTATCTGCCTCGCGGCAGATAAAGTGACATATGAGTCTGGTAAAGTGACATATGCGTCAGGTAAAGTATTTTGACTTTGACATTATTCGAAAATTATTATCTGTCAGTGTCACGCTTCTCCCTATTACGACTCGATAATAGTTTTGTTGTAATTTATTCATAACAAATTATGGAAGATATTCAGTGCACGCCACCTGAAATTGAAGAGAAGTCATTAGAGACGTCTTTAGAACTTCTGCCAGAAAAATCCAGGGAAAAATACAATCGCCAGTACGACATTTTTATGGAGTGGTGCAATAGAAACAAAATTTGAAATATAGTGAAAACGTGTTACTGGCATATTTTTCTGATTTATCAAAAAAGTATTGTCCCCCTTCAATGTGGTCCTATTATTCCATGCTTAAGGCAACCCTTTCAGTGAAGCAAAACGTCAACATCGGTGAGTATATAAAACTAACGGCTTTTAAAACAAAAGCAAGGAATCATGTTCCAAAAATCCAAAACTCTTTCACAAGAAGATATACTTACGTTTTTACTAGATGCACCGGACGAAATCTACTTGATGATGAAAGTAATTTGTACAAACTTTCAAAAACCAAAATGATATAATGTTGCATTTTTTAGGTTTGTGTTTTATTTGGAATTGCTGGAGCTTTACGTAATGAAGAACTTTGGAATTTAAAAGTATGTGACATAGAGCACAAAGAAACAATTTTGGTAGTTCATATACCCAAAACAAAGACCAACAAGCCTCGTTTATTTGTAGTCACTGAAGAATTTGAAGGAAAAGTAAAATCCATAGAACTATTTAATAAATATTTATCTCTGCGTCCTAAGCACACGTCTCACGATCGATTGTTCCTAACCTACAGGAACGGTAAATGCACTATTCAGCCGATTGGAATCCATACTATCGGAAGTATTCCAAACAAATTTGCCAAATATCTGCATCTGCCAGAACCATCACTTTACACGGGACATTGTTTCCGTCGAACATCCGCCACTCTCTTTGCCAACGCAGGCGGTAGTAAAGAAAATTTGAAACGCCACGGAGGATGGAAAAGTGACACGATTGCAGAGTCCTATGTTGAAGAATCTGTGCTCAATAAAACAAAAATTGCGAAGAATATTGTAGGCGATGATCCAACTGACAACTCAGTTATCACCAAATCTAAAAAGAAGATTTGCACATTTTCAATATAGATAATAACCCTCAAACGTTTTCAGTTGGAACTTCTTCGACTTCAGGGATTAACTTTTTAATGCATCAGGGTGTACGTTTAATTTCAATATAACAAATAATAAGTAGATTTGTTGTTTACTTCGTCTCAATAAAATGCAATTAAATATACCTCAGTTTCTTATATTCCGAATTCTAAACAGTTGGCGATAAAATTTTGTATGCACCACGTCAGTAAAGTGTCTTTATCGGACTCGCCTGTTATTCGCCTCGCTCGCTTCTCGCTCGTCTCATAATTTCAGACTCGTCCGATAAAAAGATCACTTTACTGCCTTGGTACATAAATAACTATTATCCATTGGTTACCTTTCCATTTTCAATGTAGGTATTTACATAACTTTTTCTAATTGCTTCTAATTGACAGTGTAAGCTGTCAAACAGTTGTCAAATTGAGGCATTCTTTATTTTACATGGAGAAATCTCCTCTAACTAGAGAAAAATCATTAATTAACACCTAAAGTGACAATGATAATTGAGGGATTGACACCTAAAAAAAATTTTTAAATCTAATTTACTTTTTATTTTGTCGAACCTTACTAAGCTTTTCTTTGAGCGAATTTTATAAACAACAAATTATTTAAAAAAAATAATTAAGCGCCTTTACCTAAAGTTCTATTTTCTCTTTTGCTTAAAACTTAATGGCGTCATTTTTTATATGTTACATTATAAATATTAAGTATGAATACGAGTATTTTTTTAAGTAAGTACGTAGACAAGTGACAAAATAGTGTTAATCTAACTTAAGAACAGTGTTAATGCTTATTTTGATTAAAAATAAAAGTATGGTGTAATTACATTCAGTGATACAGATAATCAACAAATAACAAAGCTGCATTAGTTTATAACGTTGAGTATAAATTTTGTTTTGCTGTAAAAGTCAAAACTAAAGACGACAATACAAATGTTATCACCAAGTTCTATGAACGTTAATGATTGGGGTTGTAATAATGGGATTAATAACGTAAAAAATTATGAAAACAAAAGTTGATCTACTAAGCATGTGTATAAATAAAAATGTAACGTAATTTTTAAATTGTTTCCATATTATGCTTTTAAAGTTGTATAATTAAATACTTAAAAAACGTAACCATGTTTTTCCTAATTTTTCAAATTTACTATCGGTAGCAAATAAATTTAGAAGTACCACACGCAGTGTCTATATTAAAGTAATGAAAAATCTTGTAGGAAATCAGCGGGTTGTCTTTTTCAATATTATAGTGTTTTATATGGACATGAAAAATCATATCTTAGGTCTTCGTATTAATTTATATGATTTATGTCTGAGACAACGTATTTTATACCGTTATCGTTAACAGTAAGTTTTATTTAGTAGCTGATTATGGATTATAGTAGAAAATGATTATTATCGTAACAATTTTCTTACTAATGAAGCCACCAGTAGTAATATCAAATATGAAGAATCCACCACGAACTATATCTCAATAATTAAATTATTTATAGGTTTTTACCTCCGACAGGTAAGGTATGGCAAGGACGATTATGATTTGTATTTATTTACTTCCAATAATGATTGGGTTGAATATCGTAAAACTTAATGACATATTTAAGGCGAATTCCGATTTAATAGAAGCACGTGCTAGTTTACAATATCAAATTGCTCAATGAAAAAATGACTTCACCGTTCTTCGGTGCAGACCCGTCATTTGTAACTTGTTATAGAAAAATATAGAATCGTCGTTCGAATTCTATGCACCATTTCGTGGTAAAAAATTTGAAATTAATGTAAATCGGAATCATAAGCGCAAACCGCGACGTGTTCTACCTAAATTATTCTGGTAGTTAAATCGCATTAGCATCTAACGTCACGGCAGCTCATATCTTCGATTATCGAAAAATGTGCGATTTTTTATTACAAGGGAGTTTTAATGCCGCCATCTAACTTGTGAAGATAAAAAAGAAGAAGCATTACTAGGGATGATAATGTGATAGTTTGATTTGTTCCGTTGAGACTATCGATTTTGATCAACTAGAGTAATTGCTACCCACGATGAAATTTTAAGTTTAATTTTGCATGACTTTGTATTTGTTTAAATAATTGTTAAAAAGGAAAAAAAATAATTGTAAGTCTTAATTTTATACAAAATAAATAAAACAGCAATTAGATATCTACAAATACTAAAATACTAGTGATAGTACATTTAGACCAAAATTTAGTAGGTATGGTGTAAAAATAAAATACAGGGTGTGGAAACGTGTCGTTTGGGTTAAAAAGCCCTTCTATAATAATAAAAATAATTTTTGAAATCGAACCGTTGCCAGCAAAAAGAAGAAGTGTTTTCTAAAGCTGTGACCCTTGCGTAAGTCAGAAATCGTAATTTATATACAGAAACCTCAGTGAACGGGTACAAGTTCACATATAATTTTCTCTGCCTTTTTAAGATTTAATTTAAACGTTTATTCCAACATAAGAGATGCTATTTAAAAAAATGCAACATTTATCTTTATTACTCTGTATAGTGAAAAATATTTTTAAAAGATGCAGAAGGTTCCTTTCTATGATTTTGCCAAATCGCGGTTTAAATTAGGTCAAACGACAAAAACCCGTAAGGCAAGAATTACGGAATTATGAAACACCTTGTAGCGGGTGATTCAGTTTGATGTTCGCCACTTTATACTTTTCTTATCGTAAGAAAGAAAGTACTACAAATCATATATATTTGTATTATGTCATGTTAAACTACATTGGATTAGCTATATAAGTATAAATTATATATACAGAGGGGTCCAAACGATGTACACAGTCTTTAACAGTAAATATCTTGGAAACAAAATGTCCTAGAGTTACAATTCTTTCGCGGTTGTGTAGTGCATTGTTTTCTCAACAGATAGTCATATGTGTTCAAAGTGACCACCATTAACAGCTATACAGCGTCGATGCCGCTGAACTGCTGATCGAACTACGGCTACCAGTGTGTCCGGTGTGATGGCTGCGCATGATGCTTCAATGGATTCTCAAAGTGCGTCCAGTGTAGCTGGCTTCTGTCGATAAACTTCATTCTTCAATGTTCCCCTATAGGAAGAAGTCCAGTGGTGTTAGGTCTGGAGACCGTGGTGGGAACTCAATAGGACCTCTTCGACCTATCCAACGTGTTGGTGGATCGGTACCAAACTCAGCCCGCCAACGTCGTTGTACCTCTTGAATGTTCTCAAACTTCCTAATACCTTATTTCTAGTACGGCCTTGCTCAAAAGTCAGTCTTACAGCCATGTTGTTGTTTATACAGTTCGTTTGTAATTTTATGTGCACATGCGCATCACACTCTCATCATGTGACTCTTGGGCAATGCCATCTGCTTGAAATCAATGCACTTCACAACCGCGGAAAGAATTGTAACTCTAGGACATTTTGTTTACAAGATATTTACTGTCAAAGACTGTGTACATCGTTTGAACCCCTCTGTATATAAATCTAGGTATTTGTAAATGACATCTTGAAACCATATTTGATGAGCTACATAAGTCAGAATTGTATTGACGTATGTCAAAGTTGCTGATCGTCAAAATTTTTGCATCAAATAACATACTATATTTTTTTTGATGAATTCTTGTAAAGCATTTTTTTTCCCGGGAAATCGTCACTAAAGTATAAAAAATCGGCAGTAAAGTAAATAAAATCGCCACTAAAGTAATTCATTATACGACGATTTTAAGTTCACATTTTCGCCGGTAGAGATATGTAAATTTTAGAATCGCGCATACGCGGTGGGAGCATTGACGTAAAAAACAGCTGATCACATTTGCTACTATATAATGATAAAATTCTCAGATTTTGTTAAAATTTTGGGATTTCGGAAAAAATAAATAAAAATAAATAACTATTTTTTCCATATAATAAAGTAAAATAATGATACAGTTGTATTATACATTTTTTTGAGAAATATAACATAGACTAATTAGATATAACATTATAACATTAGTTAGCCATAAAAACAATTGAAATATTTGAAGCTCTGCTTTTTGATTTTGTTGCGGCCAATTCGGTGTTTAGACGTTTTGGTTCTGGGTCAGTTCAGTGTTGACCCAGTTCGGTGCAAAAATTGAGAGAAACTCATGTTGTGTGTTTCCAAATTTCCAAATTTCAAATAGTATAATTTTACAGAAAATTGCAAAAAAAAATTTTTTGGATTTTGAAGTTCTTCAATTTGGTATTTTTAAGAAAATTTACCACGTCTATTTTTGAGATATTACCATCAACTTACTTTTTTTAAATACGGACCAAAACCACCCAACAAAAAACACACCCCCAACCCCCCCCCCCCCCCCCCCCCCCCACACACACCCCCCCCCCACCCCCCAAAAAAACCCCCCCCCCCCCCCCAAAATTCCCCAAAAACCCCTCCACCCCCCTTTACCCACCCCCTAACCCCCCCCCAAAACATATACCCCCCCCCCCCAAAAATAACCCTACCAAACCCACCCCCTAAAAAAACCCCCCCCCCCTCTCAAACCCTTTAAAAAAATTTTTTTTCTTTTTTAATTTATATAAAAAAAACTTTTTTTCGGATTATAACGAGGTATTAGAGATCCAAATTTGTTTGTATTTTAATAGCATAAAAAAATAAAATTAAAGTTTTTATCGGGTTTTTTTTAAAATAAGAATATCAGAGGTGGCTTAGACGACAAATAAAACAATTACCTTTTTATTAATATAAACACACCTTTATTAACATTTAAATATTTTTACATTCAAATAAATTAAACTTATTTAACAATAGTTATTATTATTTTAACACATTTTTTAAAATTATAACAAGTTACTTATCCAAATTCTGAAAATGTCCAACATTCTGTTGCAAGCAAACGCGCGTCCTTTTCATTATTTTATTTTGAATTTTACTTAGAATTCTATAGGTAATTTGGTTACATGCTTGCCTTATTCTTTGAATTAGGTCTTCCAAATCTCGAGGAGCAGTTTTATAAACCTTATCTTTAATAAAAACCCCATATGGAAGAATCCATAGGAGTTATATCCGGTGACCTGGAAGGTCAACGTATGGATCCGTTATTTCCGATCCACTGATTTGAGTTTGAAATTATTTAAAAATCTAGTACAACGACGATTTCTGTGGCCTGGTGCACTATGGTAGTACTTAAAATTTCCTCCAACATCTAAAGGCAGATCATCCAAAAAATCTTGTAACGTATTTGTAAGAAAACTGTAATAGGTCAATCCGGTGAGAGTTTCTTGGAAGTGAAAAGGACCTACCACCTTTGGTTTTAATATCTCAAGCCAAACATATCACACAAACCTTTTTTTAAATTCCGTTTCTCTTTGAAAATTTTCATTTTTTTGTGTCTACCAACAATGCAAATTTGTTGTATCGTCGATTATTGCAGAAACGGTTTTTATCGGACCATCATTTTTTTTTGCAAATATCAAAGTTATGCTCTCCAGCGTCTTAGTATCCAACGGCAAAATATTCTACGATTTCTAAAATCCGTTGGCTTCAAATGTTGCACTTTTCTGTGTCGATAGGGTCAGAACTTATGAGGACGCAAAATTTTCTTAGCCAAATTCTTAGACACCTCATTTTCTTTTTCAATTTCTCTCAAAGAGAACTCTCCTTTATTGACATTCTTGTATTGTACATATCCTAAAATATTTATAGCTAATTTATATCTGATATGGTATAGTCTATAAACCCAACCCAAAAATAATCTAGTTATCCAAAAATTTAAAAAGAAAATGTCGTAGTTTTTAAAACCTGTACAATCTTAAAATACCAACCGATATTTGAAAATGCAATTAAAAACCTTAAAACTTCCTTATTTTTTAAAAATACCTATGCTCAATTCAAAAGTGGATGAAACGTACCTATCACATTTTTTTCATCTTCCCCGTTCTCTGCCGTTACAGTTGCTCCTCGTTTGGAAGGATTTTTAAATGATCCGTGTAGTAGCAAATTTTGCTGTAGTTTTGTAAAAAAATTTCGATTTGGTAAGCGTCTTTCGGTGTACGCATTTTGATACATTTGAAGCGCTCTTTCAGCATTTCGAAATGGTTTTGCATAACAAAAAATTAAATCTAATTTTTTACTGTTGGAAAACGCTGCCATGTTAGTTTAAACTTACTTTGACAGATGAATTACGCATCATAGGCTTTTATAAGCAATTGTTTCTTGTTGTTCTTCTAAGCCACCTCATTTTTTAAAAACCCAATAAAACTTAAATTTTATTTTTTACGATTAAAATACAAACAAATATGGACATGTAATACATAGTCAGAATCCGAACAAAATTTTTTTAAAATGGAATAAAAATACAGGCCCGTATTTAAAAACGTAGGTTGATGGTAATATCTCGAAAACTAGACGTGGCAAATTTTCTTAAAAATATACCAAATTGAAGAACGTCAAAAATCCAAAAATTTTTTCTTTACAAATTTTCTGTAAAAATCATACTTTTGAAATATTTGATAAAATAGTTTTGAACAATTTCTCGAAAAAACCCCGTAGCTCGGGAAAGATTTTTTGTTAAATCTGAAACCAGATTTTCGATGTCCCCCAAAAACTGCACATTTTGTCTAATTTGACCAACCTTGTAAGTTCTTTCAGTTACCAGAATAGCAATAGTGGCCCATGGCAATTAGGACAACCTGTATAACTTTTCCAAACTTACCCCCACTTCTTTCTACTTTACTTGATGGTTCGCTTTCCTCAATAGAAAAATAAAGCTGTGAGCACCAAACTGAACTACCTGGTATACCGGGTGGTGAATGGTCGGACGCACCATAGGAAAACCAATGAAATCATAAAATCTTATATTCCTGCTTCAAATTATTTTAGAAAAACTTTTCTTTGAAGAATTAAATTTGCATCAGATGAGACTAATAAAATATGTTTCCGCTTTTGGTAGTTAAAAAATTGACCTACTTATTTACTATTCTTGCACAGCATCAGTACAGCAATTTGAGCATTTACTGTAATTTACCGTTTGTATTTATTTAACAATAAATATACCTGGTTTTCTTATTTTAACTACTTAAATTTTTGATTTCTAAATATTTTTGTCATTTTACATTTCACTGCTGTATGATGCTGTGCAAGAATGGTAAATAAGTAGGTCAATTTTTTTAACTACCAAAAGCTGAAACATATTTTTAAATAGTCTGCATCATTTGATGCAGAATTTAATCTTCAAAGAAAAGTTTCTATGGAGTTTTTATCTAAAATAATTTGGGAAGCAGGAATTTAAGATTTTATGATTTCCATTGGTTTTCCTATAGTGCGTCCGACCATTCACCACCCGGTATATTGAGAAAATTAGAATTTTATTAACCGGGATCGACTTAGTTAGCGGCTATTTTTACTTCGTATCTAAAGTAGCGTATAGTTTTGGTTCTATTATTTTTGGTATAAATAAGACATAAGAGTAACAACTACTTGCACACAAAAAAATATATAAATTTTAATCAAAGTGACCAAGAAAATTAACTGAAATAATTTTTTGTTGTTTGTAGTGTGGCGGCTAAGGGGCGTTATTTTGAAGTCAAAATAAAAACTATAATTATTTCATAATATAGTAAGTTTAAATGGTTTTAATCCGTAACGTTTTCTGAACACAAAACTTGTGTTACACATAAAACGGTGTTCATTTAGTAGATAGGTATTTATGAACCAAAAGTAGATATTGTTTGGAATGCCGGTTACTAGACGGGTTAATCTAGTCAGAATAAAGGAAATAGTAACAGTGACGCAAACATGGAAGTCAATAATAATGAAAATATAAAAGGGAAAAAAAACGTGGAATGGAGAAGTATAGGAAGAATTAGGGCAAATGAAAACATGGGAAGATGCAGAAGAGCTGGCAAGCAACAAGAAATTTTTATATGAAGAATAAAAAATTTATTTAAAACAAAAATTAAACCAAGTAAATGTGATAATCAAATTTATCAAAAGTATAGGAACAATTAAATCTGAATTTGTCCACCGAACCCTCTTTATGTAAAAACTAAACTAAAACAGAATTTGAAGGAGTAGTTACATTCACGTATGAAATACATAATAATCTCAGCAAAAAATATCACCTGCGCAGAAAATGATTTTTACGAGGTAATGTATTCTTTATTAATGTTGTTATTCAATGCGTTCTTTTCCGAGTTGCGTTTTCATGTACCTACTTATAATTAGTCTTATAAAGCTTAGATATTGTAAAAAAATCCGATTTACAAAACAAATTTTCTAAAAGGATTTAAATATTAGAAATAGAAAATTTGATACTTATACGACAATCACATAATAAACAGCAGAAAGTTTACCAAAACAGATTAACTTTCGTCAACAATTTAGTTTTTTAATTACAGTTTGTGTAGATATAATATAACTTAAATTTCCAGCAGCAATAATTTGCGGTAACAGTTTTAAATATTTACTCGCGGTCACTCGGATAATATACGCATTTTCTAGATTTTTGGTTTAAAATTTTCAAAAATTTCTCTAAAACGGTAAGTATTAATAAAATTAATCGAAAGTAGTTGTATTAATAATTCAAGAAAGGGTGCATTTTTAAAGAATGAAATTTAAAACCCAAATTAGTTCGCATTCACGACTACTTAATCCGTATCGCATGCGGCATCTTAAAACATTCATTACATTTACATAAAAACATTCATTTTTTCTGATTGACCACAGATTTTCTACTGCAGATGCACAAGCATATAAAAATAAAATTTTCAAAAAAAAATTACCTGACAAACTAGGGACGATTTTCGTGTAATTTCAAATTTGCACAGACAACTACAACGGTGGTAAGTTGATGTTAACGGCGTTCACGGTGGCACTGTTGGCCACTTGACTGTGACGGTGATGACCCGTGATGAGGTCGCAACTTCCGCCCTCCGATAAGACCACTATTAGTTTGCAGTCAGCTAAAGAACTAAATGTAGTCCGTTATTAAGAAATTGATCTTATCTAATTAACGGTTCAAAATGATTTTATTTTGATCCGTTTCAGTTGAATCCTGTGTGTTGGATTATAAATAACGCCGTGTCTCTATATGTTTATCAACACTATAATAAATTTGTATATATTATACAGTCTTAATAAGTAGAAATTAATAACGCGACAGTATATGTAATTAACTGTTAGGTCGTTTCTGGAACGCACTAAGTGTGTAACTGCAAACTATTAAGCTCTCGTACAGGAGAAGCTTTAGCAAAAGCTCTCCTGCCAATGCATTAATGAAAGGGCACGTGCGACCAATCGTATCACGAACCGGTAGTTGGATGAACCAATAGACAACAACTTCCTCAAGGGTTGCTTGCGCTTGCCTTTAGGCGATCCAATTATCCACATAGTCCTTTACGTCTTGATTATCTTATAACTTTGTTCTTAATACCTCAACCGTCGAAATTTAACTGGAAATATGTTTTAAAGATAACAATCGTTGATTTCAATTTTAATTAAATTTTTTCTTCTTTTCGGACAGCCAAGTTGTAAAAACTACACAAATGAAGAAAACCGTTAATTGAATGTGCGTTTTTAACTTATTTTTAAGGAATTTTTTGTTTCAAGAATGTCCTTGTTAATTATGTATGCTTTTCTAATATTAAATATTTCTAAGGCTTTTGTTTCAAAAGAACAACCAACAACTAAGTATGCGTTGCTATAATGATATGAAGTTAAATTAAAATTAAAAATTTGAAAAATTGAAATACAAATACCGTTTACATAACGAACTCAGTTTTTCTTAACTAAAATTTTGACTTCTCTATGATTTTTTTTCAAATATCAATTTTGAGTGAAGAAAGCCGATTCTAATTTTTTAGAAGTGATTATTTTCGATTGAGTATTTTGATCTGCGTAAAAACGTATCATACGATGTCGATTTAAACTTTTTTGAGTCGAGGTGGCCGCCACACGAACTGACGAAATTCGGTGAAAATTAAAATTTTTAGGTTGATTTAAATTTTATTAAAAACTTAAATGTTCAGAAAACTATAAGCGATATCGACGAAATCCTGCATGAATTCGGCAGAGTGAAAAAAAAATACCTGAAATCATTAGGTTTATATATCACCTTCTATGCATCAGGATTGCTAAAAACTCTCGCACCAAAGTATTATCTTTGAAACGGATAAAGGAAAGTTATGAAATTCTAGGACGATGAATAAGACTTTATTTGCATATTTTAAAGCAAATGTCAAATGTTTTTGACGTCAGCGTTTAGCGTATCTACGGCCGCCATCTTGAATTTTCTGAAATGGCAGACTAGTCGAGTAACAAATTACAAAAAGTTTATTTTTTCTTTTCAAAAATTATAGCGATGTGTCACTTTATTATGATAGACAATTAACAATCAATTTTTAAAATTTGTACATAAACAATGATGATGTTTTAATGAGTTTCAATGGTGAGAGACTTTTTAACATTAAAAAGAAAGTTTGCAATTTTGATATCAAATTTATTTAAGATCCGGTAAAAACATTGCTGGTAATTCATAACTTTTTGTGTACCTAAAGCATATAAACAGCTACTATACCGTATGTCTCACGGAAAAGTTCACATAGACGTTTCCTATGTTAAAAATTTTATAATGATTTACATCAAAACTCTGTGTTCTATTCCGATTGCGATAACTTTTGTTATTAATAAAATTATTATCGATGTTATTATTAATACAATTTTTATAAAATGAGTTTAATATATTTTCAAATGTTAAAAAATTGTATTATCTCAGTAATAAAATTGGTAAAAAAAATACTGCAATTGGAATCGAACCTGGTTAGTGATCGCAAAATATTACTAGGTGACAAATTAACGAATTCGTCCACGAAGGCTGCTTATTAAATAAAAATTAATTTGATTAATAAATACAAAAAATAACTGTTTTACTGATTTTTAGTGAAACACGTTTTAATACTCATTATTATCCTAAATTTGTTCTATTTTATCTATTCAACGTTTATATTATGTTCAAATTGTGCCAAAAATATATACGTTTTAATTTTAATTTAACATAGTAAATGTATTTTCCGTAGGACACACAGTATATGTGCGGCACTTTTAGAAAAAATCTTTTACACGTTTTCCCGCAAACAGCTGGTCGATAGTCAAATGTGTCGGACTTATGTTTTAGTTTTTCAACCTTAAGAAATTTCTGTTTATTACCAGATACATACAGTTCTGTTTATTTAAGTTACTATAAATTTGATGTAGTATAAATGTATTTCTTATATTAAATACTAGAAAAGTTTGATGTACAAAAGGTTTCTGGAAGGTTTTATTGCACATTGACACTTTCAAAGTGTCATCATTCTTTCACACTCGATTTTTCGACTGTATGAGAGAGATCTTGTCCAAAACAACTGGAATAATTATAAAACTCTATTATTTTGGTTTTCAGATTTATTGTATTTTTCTTTATGTCTATTGTCTAATTTTTTTATTGCAATCATTATTTACTTTCTCAACGTATTTTAAAAGAAATATGAGATGGTTTTAAAATGAAAAATTTTAACAATTTCGAATGATAATTTAATGACAGAACGATGATCGAAATCTGAATAAGAAGTGTGTGTAATGCAAACGAAATGAAGTAGAATGTACACGAAATGATTGTTGCTGATAATAAATGAAATTGATTTAATAAAAAGTTGTTTAGAATACATCCGAAGACGGTTTATATTTAAAAAATAGTGATTATTTTTCATTAATTTTTATCTGGTCTTCCTAAACGTGGAATGAATCAAATTTGATGGTCAAGAAGTGTTGTTAATTTAGTTTAATTGTAAGTTAGGTTTACAACTATTTTTGTGGTAAAATGGTTTACCACAGGGTAAAAAATTGAATAAGTCTGGTCAACAAAAATGGCATGCATCTGCAAATATTCTGCATTGTGCCAATGCGATTTAGCTTTACTACATAACTGTCCACAGACACAAAGTTTTTTATTAAAAGCTTGTATCTGACGTATTTTAGTTAAGTAGAGTAAGGAACAGTATTTTTATGTGGACACAAAACTCATAATATTTTTGTTTTTAGTTTATTAACAAGCTGATTTTTCTATATACCATGAACAATTTCATGAATATGTTTGACTTGTCTCAAAATATTGATCGTGTTCTTAGTTTTTACCACGTTATTTAAATCAATACATCAATCTGGCCACAATAGTGTAAAATAGATTTTTGTAGTACATAACTAAAATGAAAAGAAGATTTTTTGTTTTATTATCTCTGTCTTTTATATGTTACATGTGTACTAAAAATCATTCTCCATACATTAGCTTAAAAAGAATATATATAGAAAATAAACTAAAAATCAGTGAATCAAATTTTCCTCATCTTATGAGCACATAATTGCAAAATTAATGTAAATGCGATATCTCAAAAATTGCGTTTATGTTAATAAAACTTAATATTTGGAGTATTTTATAATATCAAAGAATAGATTACGATTTCATAATATTTTATACTGAAAAATTTCAGTAGCAAAAATCAACAGTTGGCAGCCAAAATGTAGTATTGTATTGATTTCTATTTATTTAAAAATCGTGACCATTTCTTGGTGTATACGTATTTTTAGTTAGTACAAGTACAATAAGTACGAGGATATATTGAAAAATTCTTAGCCTACTATAGAACCAAACAAAATTTCAATGTCAAAATATTTTATTACTCAACATATTCTCCTCTTAATTGGATACATTTATTACAGCGAACCTGCAACGTCTCTAGACCTTTCAAAAAAAATGTTTCTTCTTGCTCTGCAAATCAGACCTCCACAGCTCCTTGTTGGAAGAAAATGTACGACCTTTTAAACTTTTTTCAGTTGAGGAAAGAGGTGATAGTCGGACGGAGCCAAATCGGGTGAATAAGGGGGTGTTCTAGTAATTCAAACCCTAAATCACGAATTTTTGCATGGCAACATGAGATTTGTGTGCAGGGGCGTTATCCTGCAAAAACAAAACACCTTTGGATAGCTTTCCGCGTCTTTTCTCTTTAATATTTTCCCGTAGAGTGGTCAGTAATGTCGAATAGTAATCTCCAGTTATTGTTCTACCCTTATCCAAAAATCAATCATGATTACTCCATGGCAATCCCAAAAACTGAAGCAAGAACTTTTCCAGCAGATTTTTGGACACGAAACTTCTTAGGTCTTGGAGAACCAGAGTGTCGCCATTCCATCGATTAAGAAGTCTCTACATCGTTTTCAAATCGAGCACACGATCGAACGCGATGCTTCTACCCTTGCACGCTTTTGGTCAACATTCAAACATTTGGGGATCCATTTTGCAGCAATTTTTCTCATGTCCAAATTGACGTGAACCATATGATGAACGCGTTCGTATGAAATATTCAGTGCTTCAGATATCCGTTTTAGCCCAATTCGACGGTCTGATAAAATCATGTCATGAACTGCATCGATATTTTCGGGGACTGACACAGAAACTGGCCTTCCCGATCGGTCATCATCTTCAATGGAAAATTTACCTCTTTTGAAGCTTGCATTCCAATTTTTGACGGTCGCATACGAAGGACATTGATCACCAAGGGTATTAAGCATATCTTCGTAAATCTGCTTACCTCTTAACCCTTTTAAATACAGGTACTTGATGATGGCTCGATACTCCAATTTTTCGATTTTCACAATTTCGGTGGACATCTTTTTTTATTTAATTTATTGCGTGACTCTGGTTTACTTTTTTGACGTCAAACTTTACACTGACACTTCTAATAAGTTATTGTTCGTTGCTATGGTAACGCAATATTTTGTTTATGCAAGGAACTGGTCTAGGCTAACTAGATATCAATACATCCTCGTATAATGTACGAATTGAGGCTTCTACGAAACAAGCTGATCCATATAATTATCAAGATATCGTAATCGAGTGAATGCAGATTCATAAAAACACTACCTACAATTTTGATAAATTTAGTACTTACAATTTTTTTTTAGAATACGGTTTGAAAAATAATAGTTGTACTATTTTCTACAACTTTTATTCAAACTGTATTTTCTTTTAATTTAAATTAACCAATATATGATTAATTTAGTCTTTAGCGAAATCTGTATTGGTTTACGATTTGGATTTCGGTGACTAATCATTTTGCTTATTTTATTCTTTCCTCATTTTGTTGTATGTCTGACGTATGATCTACACATTTAAATAATGTATAATGGATACATTTTTTAACTTTTGACAAATACTAGTTTATTGCTTATTTTAATTTCCGTTCTTTCATTATTTTCTTAGTTACTTTTCCTTTATCTATAAATTTATCTAACTATTCAAATACGTTTTCATCTTTTTCAATGAACAAAAGTTCATCTTATGAATTCAAAAGTCTGTCTGTCTGTCTGTCTGTCTGGATGTCATGCTTTTCCTGTTGACATTTTGAAAATTTTCCGGAGTTCTATAGAACATGAAAATCTAAGACATTTGCTGATCATTTTGTCTATCTCATCGGCAAAGTGGTCCTCGGCTCCGAAAAAATTTTAAAAGTTTATAAATTTTAAGCTAAATAAGTAGTTCTTTTGTTCATCCCAGCAATGCAAGCTTGCGCATTCCCAACTGGTTTATACTTTACTTTCAGTGAGTTGCCATCGCTGTTCCTTCTTCTGTTATAGCACGTGGCCAGAAACTGACATTTTGCAAGTGCGAGGATACTTTGCAGGCATGCAAGCTGGTACTCGCAAAAGCAGTTTCTGGCTACGTGTCTACATTACTGGGTCGACAAATGGTCAAATTACATTAAATTAAAATATGTTTTTCAATGTTGCGTTTAAAACGCCTGTAAATAAGATTTAAAAGAGTATACAATGTATTATTTAGGTATTCCAACATGAGGATTGTACTGATTTCAGTGTCATGTGATATTGCTAACATTTAACAACTTTTGCTGGTCGAGGCCAAGAAAGGGTGTTTCTGGCCGCTTTTGAGTGATGGAAAAATTAATGATTATGGACGGAGGACAAAAAAATAATTTTTATCGTACATTATATTATGTCAACGTAAATTAAAAAATATATACTATATGTTTATCATTTTGAATATATTCATAACGACTGTTTTCTACATAACCCACAAATGTTCTTCACAATTGACTGACTACTACTACTATAGTGATCACAAAGGCCACTTACAGTTAATTATAATAATATGTGTTAGTAATGATTGATGTAAAAAGCACAGATTGTTTCGTTTTATTTTAATTGGTTTTACTTATAACCAGGTCAGTCGTTACATTTTTAAACATCGTATTATTTAGTCAGCTGTTTAATTTATTTCACAAATTTGCACATTCAGTTTAACCTATTAGTAAGTTATTATTGAATAATTTTTGCATAAATCTTGATTGTTCTAATGTCATAGAATGTTGACATTGTTTTTCCTATGTTAATTTCTAAAAGCACATTTGTGTGCTATTTTAGAGGGCACCTAATACCTTAGCTTTTACTAACTTAACTGTAACAAATAAGTCTATCATGAATCTGTTTAATTTCTATCTTTTACACAACTTTATAATTGTTTGAACTCAGAAATTGCACTGATATACAGGGTAGGTCACAGTCTTCTTAAAGTAGCTTTATGGCTAAACCAAATGTATTTTATAAATACTTTAGCAGCATGGGGATGTAGGTCAATAAGGGGCGCATTCTAAAAATATTTTCTAATATACAGGGTGATCTATAAAAAAATGGCATACCAAAGTTACATTTTTTATGCAACCATGTTTTTAAAACGATTTTGGATTGTAGAAGAAGTTTTTATTGTTGAAACAAGTGTAGTTGTAAGAATATGTAAATAACACAAATTCAAACAGGCTAGAACATAGGAAACCTAATACAACTTTAAAAGAGTTAAACTACTATTGAGCTCATAAAATACAGGGTGCTCTATTTGAAATAGAGCACAATATTATCATTGATGTATTAACAATAAAGCCAAATATTGTGGACACTCTGTATAACTCCTAGTGATTGTAAAAAGTTAGTCCATTTGGTAAACAGTTTACCATCTAACGTCAAAAAAGAAAATCTGTTAAGATTAATTTACTTTTGAGTACTAGGTTGTTTCTAAAACCTTGTATTTTTAAATAATGATAAATAGCTCAAGAACCCAAGGGGTTTAGGTATAAGAAACTTTTATAAAAATTTAATTTATTTCTCAACTACAATTCAAAATTGTGTTTAAATACAGGGTGTTCCATACAAAATATATAACTTTTGTATGCCATTTACTGATAGATCACCCTGTATATTGTAAAATATTCTTAAAATGCGCCCTTTATTGACTTACATTTCCATGCTGCAAAAGGATTTACAAAATATATTACGTTTAGCCATAAAAGTTACTTTACTGCGGTCGTGACTTACACTGTATATACAGGGTTTTCAAACTTAAGTCGGCACACTATTGCTAACTTTCTGATTATTAGAGCTACAGAGTCGGTTAAATAGGCAAAGTAGTAGCATTTGTTTCTCATCACTATGGTTAAAACAGAATAAAAATCGGGTTCGCGAGTTATGTCAAATTGTTTCATTTTTTCAAATGAGACACAATATTCTCAATCGATAGAAATTGAATACTGAATAAAAAGTGTCCTATTATTTTTATCCTAAAGTCAAATATGACAGAGCTATTGATGATTTTCAAAATAAATTTTAAGTGGCTGTGGTTTTATAAACTACAATTGTTTGAGTAAATGTCATCAGGATTAAAATGCCAAATTGAAGTTTCACTGGTGAACAGTTTACAACACTAAAAGCGTTAACATGCAGGCTCAAAAATGCTTGGACCAAGACGGTGACGTTTTGAGCATCTAATTTGAATTTTTTCTTTTAATGTTCACAGAATAAATCAAAATAAACCATATCCTTTCGCTTCCTGGATATTCTCTTTTTCATTTCATTTACCACTTCTGTTAGATATAGCCACCGTGAATTTTGTATGTTAATCTATTCCCATCACGAAATAATTGTCTGCCGTGAACAAGATTCAAACCGCCTCGACCAACGGTTTTCCGACCAGTAAATTTGACTACGTTCTTGGCATTACTACTCGATCACCAACGGTTCTGATATTCTTTCCACTTTCTACTTTATAGTAAAGCAAAGTTATAACTAACACAGCCACCTTAACCAATTTGAAAAATTATCAATAGCTCTGTCATTTGTGACTTTATCTGTTGTTTTTTGACTTTAGAATAAAAAATAATAGCACACTTTTGATCAGTATTTAATTTCCTATTGATTGAAAATATTGTATACAGAATGTTTCATTTGAAAAAAATAGAACATTTTGACATAACTCGCGAACGCAATGTTCGATTTTTATTCTGTTTTTACCATAGTGATGAGAGAAGCAAATGCTACTAGTTTTGCTTATTTAACCGACCCTGTAGCTTTAATAACAAAGTTAGTAATGGTGCTGACTTAAGTTTGAAAACCTGTATATTAAAGTCACATGAAATAATATATTGATTCTTATCCTACAATGTATTAAATACAACTATCAAAAAGTACTATCTTAAAATTATTATTATATTTATAATTGCAGATCGCCGGTAACTCAATGCTATTGCTCATTAGATTACTATTATTATACTACCAGTTGCATGAAATCGTTATATATCCTAGAAATACTTCACGGTAATTTTTAAACATGGCAACTGGAATAATGTCATATGTGGATGAGTATTTTCGCAATAGGGCGCTGCTAGCGCTACCGTGAGCCTTATGAGATCTTCTTTTGTAAAACAAACTAATAACGGCGAACTACCTGATCACATTATTAAGTTGATGTTGACATCGTTGATGCAGGTGTTTAATATAATCCATGCATTATTCTTCACTAAACGGTCTGGTTATCTCTTCTGATATACATTTCCTTTTCTTTTGTAGGCAGCGTGAAAAAAACACGTGAAATTTATTTCTTTGCTCACATTTAACAGCACCTCCAAGTCTAAAATAACTAACAAAAACCGTGGTATCCATCTAAAGAATGGAATCGATAGATGTTCTATAGTTTGTCAATTAGCTTTTAAAAACTCTATCTTACTTTTCTTTTCTGTGACGTATCGCTTGTTTTTACATGTTTCGTTTAATGTTTAGGCTTTGTTTTGTTTATTAAGTTTGCCGTCGGAACTTTTCTGTATTTTTAAAGCAATTGTTATTTTATGTTTACTCAGGTAAACAGAGCGGTGGTGTTTTGATGAAAACTTATATTATATTACGCTGGGACTCCTATCACGTAAATAGTATATTATGCTACTAGGAGTAGAACGCATTCTTTTGTGTTGAGCGAAGGTATTGCGGCCGAAGCGCAGCTGAGGCCGCAAAATATGCTGCGAAACACAAAAGGCGTTCGACTCCGTGTAGCATATACTATTTTTTTCCGAAGCGTAAAAAACCAAATTCTTGAAGTAATTGAGGTGGTTTTAGAATGAATAGGCAACAGCGTTAACTCTAACTTTACTAACTGTCAAACATGACTGTCAAACAAAATTATTTTTGTTGTGTGTATTAACACGGTTTGTAAAAGGAAAATTTTTGTATTAATTTGTAGAGTAAGAAAGAAAGCTATAATTATTTAACAATACAACAATAATAATAATTAACTCTTATTTCAGATGAAAACTTAAAACAAACATTCTTTTGTAGTAACTATATAGTGGAAAAAATACCTATTTCTTATTTATAGTAATATTAAAGGTACAATTTTGTAATGTCGAGTTAATAATATTTAATCCACTACTTGCTGTTTTAGAACTGACATTGACGTCATTATAGTCGTGATGGATTTCATATTCACTTGACTGGGATATGCTCGATGTTGCGGTGGAAGTACTAGGCCTGTTAAGATCACCTGATGTTACGGTAGATGTGTTACCTTCATCGCACCCTTATATTCTAGCTGGCAATTTCCACGTTTGTTTGAAAGGGAGTCTTGGATGTATCCCTTTAGCTACATTGTTAGATTTCCATCCACCGTGTCTTTTAGAGTGGTGTAATGTCTCCACCATTGTCAACTAACAATGTAAGCTGAGGTTCGTCGCGTGTATGACCAGTGTATTCCTCTGGATTAGGTAGTTTTAAAAAGTTGCCACTTGTTTTGGTATACCTGAAATTTTATGTATCCCCATTAACGACACGGTGGCATCTTACCATTTTGGTATTTTAAAAGAATCTTGTTATGTTGATGTCATTAGGTCGAAGTGTCATATATTGTCTGCATAAATTTAAATAAAAATCTCCAACTATGGTGTAAATGTCCGTGACTTATTCGTTTTTAGTATTAGGAATTTTTACTAGTATTATACGTTCCAGGTCTTCGATATCCTGTATTCTTAAATTGACTAGTTCGTCGCAACGACATGCCCCACTAACTCCGAATATTAATACGATCTAAGAAAATAGTATCTACTTTAGCGATTGAAAAAGTTATATTTGAAATTACCTTCATGGCCAAATATTCATTGTTTGGCGCATTTTGTAAAAAGTTATTAAAATGTTCTTTTGAGAAAACTTTTGCTTTTGGTTGATACCCATCAGCTTGGCGCTTCAAGAAGGAAATTAATTTTGCGTAATTTTTAAGTTTATGTCATGTTTAATATTTAATTGGCACTTTAGCATGGAATATTGTGCCCATAATGACGAACTTTTCATAGTTTCCGCCAAATGGGAAAAATACGCTAACATAACATTTTCTGTGTAATTGATTATATTATTTTCTTGCGCCCATTTCAAAATTTATTGTAAGCAAAATCATATATTTTGCGCGATTTGTTGGGGATCAAATTTTCAACTAAGGCATCGGCGATTTGTTTATATTTTAGGTGGAGTTCCTTCAATTTGCGACATTTTTAAAAGTTTAAATTTTAAATGGCGTTTCTGCTTAAAAAGTGCTAATACCTCTACCGGCAAACTAAGTTACTAATTGAGCGTAAAATAATAATATTATTGTACGCCGTAAAATAATGTAGTCGTTCTATATATTCAATGCGGTATAGTAAAATTCATATTTTTAGCACGCTTGAAGAAAAAATTAGTTGTTTACTTGCTCCCTGTTAAAAATGGATAGCCTTGATTGAGGTCTGAACACGTTCAGTCAACGGTCTATAAACCGTAACTATATCTCACTGTATATCTGCTGAATTGTTCAGCGATATATTTATGGATTCCATTAATATATTAATAACAATTTGTTGAATATGCTTTTTTCGTAACAAAAAGTATAAATCATCCACATATTTCAATACTGTTTTTAATGTATCATATTACAATTTCTAACACAATTCTATTCGATAAGCCGATTTTTCTTATATGTAAATACGTAATAACTTTCGATGTTTTCAGCCATCAGTCATCAAACGCCACTCAAGAGGCGGAGGACTTCTATCTCACGTTTCTGCTAACGTAAAGAGTTGCTTTCGCGGAAACTCAGTGTTTTTATTTTTGACAACCATTTCTCCATTTATTAACAACCATATTTTACCATAGCGGCTAATAACGCGGCCTTAAATCTAAATATACATGTATTTCGGGAGCTATGCTTCTATCTTCAGAAGAATACTAATACTAAATAATTAAGTTTAAACTAAGCACTTTTTCTGAAATAATCTGTTACACATTATCTCATTGTTTATTAACTTATCTCTGTTTTTGTAGATAATTCCTACTTTTTGCTTAGCTAATTCTAAGCTATTAAAATATATTTTATAAGTTTACTATTTATCATATGATGGGCAACACTACGATTATCGGGTCTGTTCTCCTTAAAATAGAGGAATATGCTCTTTGAATGTAGTGACAATTGCCCAAAATATGATCATTACAATCATTGTTCATTCTAAATACTCGTATACCTTATTTTTGGGTTGTCGTTTTATGTTATCTTTAGGTGTACCCAGTATATTTTCTAATTACAATTACTCTCAAACACCAATTTTAGATCAAATTTGTTAAAATACTTTTAAACTCTCAAGTTAACACATTGTTGTGACTGGCGCTTGGACCGGTCCATTATATGTCGTCATGCATTGGCTGTGCTCTTATATTTTATGTTCTTATTTACCTTCTATAATGTGCACACACTTAATTAATATTATTACATATGAATACTAAGGTGGGTAATGGTTGGCATGTTTAGGTTTTAGGTGGTTTTTCCTAAACCTTAAAGCAAATGCTTGCCTAGACGAACCAATCCACTATGGTATGGTTTCGTCACCACACTTAAGGTTAGAGAGGTTTATACTGATCTTCTGGGGCACCATAAGATCACACTTATTTTTGGATTTTTAAATGTTAACCATTTTGTCGAGACAAAAGTAGGGTTAAAAAACCGTAACATTTGGCTTTATGTGCTCATAGTAAAGCTCCTTCTTAGATCTCTCCTTTGTATTTAAAGGATTATATTCATGAGCAGATCGAAGTCCTGCACATTTGGGCGAACCTTATTAAATTTACATTTGGAAGTTTTACTACAAAACGAGATAAATAGTTATTTCTACAGCTCATAAACATGACGACTATTCCAGTCTAAGTTTACTCTTTCTTCTTTCGTCAGTATGCTATAGTAATTACTTTGGGAGTAGGGCACGTAATTATCTTTTTATTTTCCTTAACACCTTAACTACTTTGGTTCTCCAATTTAATTTTCTCTTCATGTAACTAAGTGGCCGTTGTAAAAACAGTTGGCTGTTGTAAACAAATTCAAAGGCATCCGCTGTGACAACATGGGCGTTATAAGAAACGTGGTCGTTGTGATATCATAACAATCTACATTATTTAATTTCCAAATCAAATTTTTACAAATTTACAATCTCGATCATCGCAACACTTCATTGGTGCGTGTAAGTGTGTAACGGATTTTATTGATGACAAAAAGTTATTGTTCTTGTTTTTACTTGAAGAAATGTACACATTTAATTTATTGTTTCGATGCAATTAATTTATTTGTTTTCTCTATAATAAATAATTATTTTTGCTTTATATTATACTTACTTAATTTTGTTTAAAATAAATCTAATTGGAAAAATGGTTGATAGGATAACAAAAACATTTTTTTTTGACACATGTGAAAGATAATTTTAAGTTTAAATGAAGACATGTGTATATTAGATTCTATTTAAATTGTATATTAGGTATAAATTAATTTTTGTTTTAATAATTCTACTTGATTATTACTATTACTGACTTTGTATGCGCTAAATATGTGCTCACATGTAAATACGTGAAAGTTGCTAGAATAACGCTAAGAAAGTGTCGATTAACAATAACCATAAGCTTTTATTAGGTTAACTTACAAAAGAATACAATCGCTTACTGAAAAATACCTACACGATTGTCATTCATATAAAAGTATGTGCAGTATGTGGCAGCAGATTGGCTTCAATAATATATTGATAGGGTAAGAGTTGTAATGAGGTGGTCAATACCATAATACCCTAGAGTGGCATTAGGTTTTTATATATTAACGAAGTGTTGGCAAATGTTGACATGTTACAGCGTATAATGTGATCGGTGTACCGAAAACCGCACAGTGTTCTACACACTACAAAAGCACCCCTTGGTTGATCACAATATACATTGACCTACAAAAAAATGTACAAATACGATTGTCATTTGCACACATTTAAAACCGCACTTAAGTTGTTATAAACACTTAATAATAATTGTTCTCTAATTGTCTTCATCGCAGATTAATTATTCATAATTGCGAAAAATAAAGATAAGGAATATATGAGAACAAAAGCCATCTACAGTTTTCTACCCTAATGGAAATAAACGAAAATCTTTATTGCACTTGCACCAACACCCTTAATATTCGACAATGAAAAATCTCTAACCAGAACCTCGACACATTATCAATTGCAACAACATGTTATTCATCATTAATACCCACCTTATTGATATCTGTTTAAAATTTATCTAGTAAAAGTAAAAATATTTGCATAAAAGTTTTAATTAAGTACGTATACAGATGCAGAGGCACCGAAATCATTTAGAAAATCTGGCAATCTACAATCGTAAATACGATTGCATATTAAAACCAGTTTAAAAACATCCGATATATTTTTTATATATAATATTTTTTAAGAAAATTCATGCTGAGTTGATGACAACTGACATCATAATTAAACTTCTAACTATATAAGTTGATATCCGTTTAATTAGGACTTACGATTAGCGGTAAGTTTTAGTTGGTCAACATTGACTAAAAAAATGATCAAGATTAAATGAAAGATTGTTGTTAAAATATTTATTAAACAAGCATATATTTTCAGTTAGTCTTTTTACTTACTTTCTATTACATCTAATTTTGATACAGATGTCTGCTTAACATATTAATACATTATAAACGGGATTAGTAAAAACGACATTATTAACAACGTAAATTCGTGTTGGATTATGAAATCGATTTCTATCAGGAAATATTTTTGAAAAACGTTTTAATTTGATTTATTCATTTAATTGTAAATTAAATTCAACTTTTTAATTTGCACTACTTATGGCCATATGTACCAACACAGCTTAAACTAAGCTTAAACTTATGCGATGCTGGTAAACTAGATAGTGATTGGCAGTCAGTGGCGGCTAGTGGTCAATCATACTGGGAGGTCAAAAATTAATTTAAAAAATAGACATACTTAAAAAAATATAAATAACTCAAATGCACCGCAAAATTTTATACAATCCACAATTTGTTCAAAATATAGCGATTTTTCGAAACATTGTCATTAAAATCTCTAAAGAATTTTCTGTAAGCATTGTCTAGCTGTGTTTTAAATCTCTTACACCGGATTTGCACTATAGCGAGTCTGACGAGTCTTTAGAAAATAATAAACAAACAAAACAGTAAAATACATTTGATATTTCACAACCACATATCCAGTTAGCTAAATCGTACATTACCTTGCGAAAGTTTCGATGAACATCTTTATTTTTGTCTTTGCTAGTTTATCGTAAACTTAGTTCTGGCAAAGGACGACCATTTGCCTTGAACTCAACTAATTTTGTAAAATTAAGTTTGTTAGCACTTTTTAGTTGTTTAATTTTCTGCACTACCGACATTTTCTATTATAGCGCATGCACACGCGAACCAAAAATAGTATTTTTACAAAACAACACAACAACAGTAAAACATATCAATATAAATTCTAAATTGATTTAAAACACGCGAAAATCGAATCAAAATCGAGGGTAGTTGTACACCCTATACGAAGTCAACGTAAACTGCGGACCCGGCTCATGACCCAAAGTTGATTATTGTTTCGGACGTTCGCGTTTATTCGGGCGCTGCACGTTTTTCGAGTTTTTCCGGGTAGATCTAATTCAATGAGGACAATTCGCACCGCCAGCCCAAGGTTGAAGAGGATGAATTACGAACGACGGCCGATAAATTTTAAGTTATTGTACTTGCGACTTAATTACCTATTTTAATAAAACACGTAATAATGAATATTTTTTATATATTGTCAAATTTTTGGGAGGTCATTGACCAAATGACCATATGGACAAGCCGCCACTGATTGGCACTTTAAGACTACTACAGCTTATCAATTATTATTTAGTAAATTCGGTACCTAGAAAAATAATGTTGTCATTATTACATAACAAATGTACTGAAGTATCTTGGATTAAAACTTAAAATGTTAACGGAAATAATATAAACAACTATTAAATAGTATTTTTCTATTTTGAGTCGCTTTTCTTTCTTTCTAGCCTCTTTCCGTCCAACTTTGAACATAGGCCTCTTCCAACATCTTCCATCTTTCTCCATTTCCCGCCACTCCATTCCATCCGAAACCGTCCACTTGCTTTATATCATCTCCCCAACGCATTCTCGGTCTGCCCCTACTTCTACCCCCTATCCGTGGTCTCCAGTGATATATAGACGTGTTCCATCTTCCTGTATTCCTCACGGTATGTCCGACCCATCTCCATTTTAGTGGTACCATGGTTGTTACAGCGTCCTTTACTCGTGTAATTTCTCTTATAGTTTCGTTGGTATTACGGTCTTTTAGAGATATTACAAGCATAGCTCTTTCCATTGATCTTTGTGTTTTACGAATCTTATCCACATTTTTAAATGTAAACATTCATGTCTGAACCCCGTACGTTAGTACCGGTAGCACACACATATCGAAAATTCTAGTTCTGAGATGTTGTGAGATATTTTGATCTTTCAGTATATTGCTTAGTTTTCCGAACGCCGCCCAACTCATTCTTATTCTTCTGGTAACTTCTGCCGTCTGATTTTCTTTATTTGGTCGGATGTCTTGCCCTAGGTAGATGTTGCTGTTCACTCGTTCGATTATTTCATCGTCTAGTCTTTATCTTCCGTGTTGGTCATCACCTTTGTTTTATTCTTATTAATTTTTAGGCCGAATATTTTTGATTGTGTGCATAGTTCTTGTAGCATGTCTTGTAGGTCCTCGTAGTTATCAGCGATAACCACCACGTCATTTGCAAATCTGAGATTATTCAGTTTTTCTCCGTTGATATTAATATCTTTGTTTTCTCAATTAAGTGTTCTGAATACATATTGGAGAGTTGTTGTGAAGATTTTTGGTGATATTGTGTCGCCTTGTCGCACTTTTTTTTTAATTGGTATTGGATTTGTATCTTTGTAAACTCGGATTACCGTTGTGCTCTGGGCATAGACGTTTTCAATCAATTGAATATATCTGTAGTCTATTCTACTATTCTGTAGAGCTTGTTTCACTGACCAGATTTCTACACTATCAAAAGCTTTTTCGTAGTACAAATTCCAGGTATAATGGTAGATTGTATTCCGTTACCTTTTCTATTAGAATTTTATTGTGTGCAGATGATCGCATGTACCATATCCGGCTCTAAATCCTGCTTGTTCTTTTGGCTGGTAGCCATCGAGTTTATTTTCGAGTCGTTTGGTGATGACTTTAGACAAAAGTTTATACAGCTGGGATATGAGTGATATAGGTCTGCAGTTTTCCAATCTCGCTTTGTTTTTTTTTAAAACAATACTGCAATCGCGTTTTTCCAGTCTTTGGGGATATCTCCCTCGTTTAGGCATCTGTTCATCAGATTAGTAATGTCTCTCAAATTTCGTTGTCTACCTTCTTTGATCATTTCTACCAGGACTCTGTTTTCCCCAGGTGCTTTATTTTGTTTAATTTGCTTTACCGTGTTAGCTATTTCTTGCTCGTCTATTTCTGGCATTTCTTTCGAGTTTACGTTTATAATTTTCTGCCGGAAGTTTCTTTTTATTTTATTCCGTAGCATTTCCTCTCTGTCTCTGATTTCCTCCTTTTGCTTATTTCTTAGCACGTGTAATTGTGGAGTCCTAGTTTTTCTTCAAAGGCATTTCATATCTTTATTTTGTTCTATAACTTTGTTTACCAATTGTTCTATTTTCGTCCATCTGTCTCGTCTTATGGTTTGTTTTAACTTCTTTACTAATCTGAGTTATTTCTTCTATGCTTGTTGTGTTAATTAATATTTTTTCTTGTCCTAGCCTTATCAGTTTCTGTGTATTATCGCTGAATCTCTTTTCTCTTTCCTTCCATCTACTTGCCGTCTTGAGGGCTTTTATTTATACATATTTCCGCCTTTACCATCCTGTGGTCGTTTCCTGTTGTAAATTTGCTCAGCACATCTACATTTGTCACTATGTCTCTGTTGGATGTTAGTATAAAAACTATTTGATTTTTTGTTTTGCCGTTAGGGCTAAACCATGCCCATAGTTTTTGTTTTTTCTTTTTGAAGAAGGTGTTTATAGCATTCAGTTTTTCTTTCTCTAAGAATTCCATAAGTTTTTCTCCCCTTTCGTTTCTGATTCCCAGGCCGAAGTTTCCTATTTTACTTTCTGCTTGATCTTGTTTTCCTCCAATCGTGGCGTTGAAATCTGCGATCACTATAGTCGTTATTGTAGGGTTCTCTTCTATTGTTTGTGATTCTTTATCATAGAATTCATCTACTTTGTCATCTTCATGTGTTGTTAGCGCGTATATCTGAATGATTTTCAGGGTGTAATTTTTGTTTATTGTATGTATGCCACTCGATTGAAAGTCCGTTAAATGTTTTTATATTTGATATTATGCGTTGGTTATTCATAAAGCCTACTCCTCCTTTGCTGAATTCGTTTCCTTTGTGATACATAATGTTTCCGGATCCTAACTGGGCGCATTCTTCACCTTTTCTTTATTTTGTGTAGTTCCACCTTATTCAGGCAGTCTTCTCCTTTCATAGTTCTAATATTATATGTGGCTATTTTTAGTTTGGATTGCTTTAGATATATAGCTTCTTTGTTGCTCAATTTTTGCCTCCCCAGAATCAATGTGGCAGACTGTTTTCACAATGTGGGATTTCGGACTTATAGTCCTATCCACCTGGGGTATTTTACTGTTAGAGATTCAGGTGTCATTCTTATAAGGATTTGGCATTTAAACGCCACGCTTGCCGAGCGTGTTGGCAAGTGTTGTTTTCAACCGCTCAATATAGGAGCAGACGCTGTTCGTAGCCGCTCAATCTGAGGCAGACGCTACTTGTCTGTTGATCCGCGAGAGGTATTTCATTTCCCTTTTGCCACCTATATTTAGGAGGCATTCCGCTATCCGCCACCTGGGAACGCGTTCTCTAGAGGTTTCAGGCTCCCCCGAGAATTGAGTTCTTTTATAGAAATAGAACAATTTGTATTCCAAACGGTGGTAACACTGATTTGATATTAAACGTCAAAGCTGTCGTTACGTTGGGTGTGCGTTAATTTAAATCGTAATTAATGTTCAGTAGATTTATTTATCTACTAATTTTTTACTCTTTACTTTAGCAACTCGTATACTTTTCGAAACTGTAGTCGTCATATAAAATGCGTTTTCTGAAACTTTTTCTTTAATATACTATTTTATTCATTTGATCGGAAGTATAGTCATTGGCAGTAACTTTTATAGCCATTGGTTTAACAAATTTAGTAATTGGCATCCCGAAATTTGTACATGACTTAGGGCATTCAGTTATTTACTAACTATAAGTTTTACGACATCTAGTGTAAACTCGTGCTAGCGATCACGTACGCAAATGGTTCGCATTAAGCAACTTTGTTATTTACTAAGTTAGAGATAGGCTTTTTCTCGTAAAAAAAAAATTAGTAGGATCTTAGCAAAAAAAGTAATCTCTTACTAATTAAAAAAAAACAAATCTAATTCGACACCAGTTGACTTGAACTAATAATAATTCTTTCTGACCTACTACAACTATTTATCTTATAATAAATACCATGCACTAAAATTATAATATATCTTTTTTGGTTAGTACAAGTGGTAACTTCTTGAACAATAAAACATTTTATTTCTTGACGTTTTGCATGAATATTGTTACAGGAAGTGAAACATAGTCAACACTTTAACATTGAATTTAAAATTATTTGTAGGCTCTACTGTTTCTGACATATATTCTTCTGTTTCTATTTCATCCTTGAACAATAAATGTTTTCCATAATTTTTTTTGTTTTATTATTTCATCCTTAAATAAATCTTTCACTTGTCTTTTTTGTTTCTATTTCTTTTCTATTTCATCCCTAAACAAATCTTTTACTTGACCTACTTTACTTTTATTAAGAACAACATTTGATAGGATATTTATTTTTGGAACTTGCTCATTAAAATTGTCAATATTACTACTAGACTTTATCCGTAAAAGTTTTTTGGGCGTATCAGGTTTCGATTGAGCGTTCAATGATTTTTTTTCATTAAGACGTTTTTTCCTCTTTTTTCTTCTATCTTTTTTTGCACTGACTTTTTTAAATTTTTTTCATACTGATGATGTAATTTCGAAATGGTCTTTTGTATCCAATTTTCTTTTTTCTTTTCTCACAGAAGTCTCCGGCCAGAAAAAATTCTAAGACTTCTATTAGAATGTGTGCTTCTCTGGACTCGATAATTGTTTATCTAATCCATATCCAGGATGTCCCAAACATTGATGCTCAGGGGTACTCTCCTTTTCACTTATGAGTTGTTTCGGAGATGTTACAGAATAAATGTTTTCGATAAAAGTGGCATTGTTTCAAAATTAATTTCAGATTCATTTATTCCAACAAATTCTAGTTGTACAGATTTATCTACAGAAAATAAGAATGTGTCTTCGAGTTATTCGGTAGCGCTTGGAGTTCCTTCATTCAAAATATTATTTTATGTCACTTCTGATTGGGTTCTTTTTTTATAAACTCGAAATACAACTTCCGTAATATTTAATTTTCTGGATTATCAATGAATACTTATTTATTCGTAAAGTTGTTTATCAGATTACAACGTACAATTTCCTTAAAACATTGGAAGGTTATTGTTGAATTTAAGTCTGGTTCTTGCAGCTTTTATCTTAAAGGTTTTGCAAAGTTCTTGCCCAAGCACTTCTCAAAATTAATAGCATCATGATTAAATGGATATAGTCCGCATGATTTAAAACCGTTTTGTAGCGTAGTCGCATCTTTCAGAAGGTACGCAAATTTTTTCTTTTGTTATAGAACAATTTGTGTTTTTATGTCCAAGCCAAACATACTTTTTTTTTATCGGTTTAAATGCAGCAACATCCGATGGTTGAAGGATCCGTGTTGAATTGGGGTAGAGAGCAATCAAAATTATTTTTAATTTACTGCAAAGCTCACCTAAATTGTAAGTAAGATGGGAGCTATGTCCGTCTAACAACAGAACAAGCAGAAATGGGATATTTTGCTTTATTAGGTATGGATGAAAAACGTTAGCAATATACTCAAAAAAGAGCTGCGATGTCATCCATCAATTGTCACTTTTTCCAATGGACTATTTCTGAAATAGACTTACTTATTTCCTCTGATATTTTTTTTAATGGATACACAATCATTGGAGGTATAGTGTTTCCGTCGGCTGAAAATGTGAACATGACCGTTAAAGTAGTCTTGTAAAGAGCCTGTTCAACTTCGTATACGTTCTTTGTTCCCTTTGGAGCCATAACAGAATTTAAAGTTTGTTTCATTTTCATATTTTTCTCTATTCAATCTGACTCGATCTGGTGAAACCATTGCTTTATACTATTTTCTAATACTGCAGGACTTGCCGAAGTAACACCTTCTTCAGTCTTCTTAGATAATTCAGAATTCCTACGCAAAAATGATTTGTACCAACCATCCTGGGGAAAATTGTTTTTAAGAGGATTGGGCCTGCGCTCCTTATCAGGGAATTGTTTAACTGATATTTGTACATCTTCTTTTTGCTTAGGAAAGCCTTTACTAAAATCATCTTCTTATCAGGAGTTAAAATAGGTGAAGGTTCACAAGTAGTTTTCTTGAATTTCGTGCTCAACCTAAATTGGAGAGTCGAGCGACTCACTAATTGTATTCGGTTTTAAGTCACACAAAAAGTTTTCATAAATTACGTATAATAAGTTCTTATGCTGATGGCGTTTCATAAACACTTCTGATATTTTATTGGCGAGCAGTAAAAATGTCTTAGGAGCCTTGAATATTTTCATATATGCTGCAAATATGATTGATTGGTGAGTTTTGGAACATATTAGTGTAAGGAGTCTGTAGATAAAAAGTAGATCGATGCCTAGCTCATAATCTTGGTACCTTTAAGTATAAAAAGAAAGTAGATCGGGACTTCTATTGTACCGTTGATCAGTATAGATAAGAATAAGACAGGTTTCCAGGTTAACAAATCCAAACCTTATCAACAACAAGTCCTGTGGGAAACCAGTAGGTGAATAGATGTCGTCAGTATGAAAAGCCAGATACTTTAGGAATTTTCTCAGAACGCTTCGAGACTATTTATATCATACTGAGTAGAAGAAGACTATACAACAAAAGTGTATTCAAGCGTCGTACGAATAAGAGAGTTGTAGAGTAGCAGTAACAGTTTTTTGATCCGAGATAGCTTAGCCTTAGCCAAAATTGATTCTATAAGCACAATAAAGGAAAGAGGAATTAAAAATAATGTCTAGATTTTTCACTTGTTGACTGTGTGTTATTAACTTTGTAGAGAAATAAAAGAAGAGAGCGGTTTTTAGTATAGGAAACCACAGTGCACTTTGAAATGTTTAAGACAAGTTTGTTGTTTTTTGTTATTTTACTAGTATCAATCATTGAGCAGATCCTGTAGTAGATTTTCATATCATCAGCGTATAGTAAGCACTTGATGCGAAAGATATGGCACACGTCATTCATGAAGATCGCAAATAGTAATGAACCTAAAACTGACTCTTGGGGGACACCCATAGGAACCACGTAGGTATCGGATCGGTAACCTGCAGTTTCAACAAATTGACGCCGGTGATGCAAGTAATTACTGAGTAGCGTGATAAGGTTTGTAGGTTATCCAAAGAGATACGATGATCAAGCTTATCAAACGTTTTGCTGAAGTCAGTATAAATGACTTCAATCAAAATCCCACAATCCAGAAACCTGGCAATGTATTCTGTAATAACTGAAAGATTTGTAACAGTAGATCGTCCTGCTACAAAAACTTATTAAAGACGTCTCTCTAGACTATACTGCATTTGTTTTGAATATTTTGATAAAACGGCCGTTATTCGAACTAACTTGATGGATTGTAAATTGAATCGTATGGCAAAAATCTGAGAAAAGAAAAGCTTTTACACTTTACTCCGGTTTTCTCGTAGAACAATGTTTATGAATTTGGATTATATTCAGAAATCAAGCTTCAGCGTGTCGTCGGTTAATAATAGTGATTTCTAAAACCTACCCTTATTTTGTTTTCTGTTGAGTTTGCACAATTGTTGCATCATTTGTAGTAGAATTGTTTATTGGCCAAATGACTATGATTAATTATCTATCTAATGTTATGAAGCATGATAATCTTATGAGCATTCAATCTTTCTTGTTTGTTTGAAAAAAAGGGTTAATATTTTTATTACAGTGAATTGGCCATGAAGAATCCCAGAAAAATATTTTCAAGTTTCAAAAATGACCACCAGAGGGCGTAACTGCAATCTTCAAAATTTTTAAATTGCATTTTCTATAATAAACAAGAAATTTTTTCACATTTGTAAAGAGAACCAGTTTATCTATCATTTTTGTAAAAACAAAAGTTCAGTTATTTCAGAAACAAAGATGGCGGGGGGTGTTCAATTGTTTTTGCAATAACCTGTTTTAACTTCTTAACGGTTTGACAGATTTTAACAAATTTAGTATCGTTGAAAAGAGCATTCCTTAAGCAATAAGAATCAACTAAAATATAGTTAATTTAATTGAATCCTTTTCCGCCAGGGGGTAGTTTAACACCATAACCCAAATTAAAAATCAAAAAATCAAATGGAATGATATGACTTTTCTTTATGATAAAGTAGCCAAATAACATCCAAATAGGTTAGTAAAAACCATTTTTCAAAATCTCGTTCCTAACCTCAAATATTGGGGAAATGAGAATAATGGATGTTTAAAGATCAAGGACCGCGCGGTAAATGTTCTACAACTATTAAAAATTTAGCACAAAATGAATAAGATGTTAAAGAGCCAATTGTGAGTATATTTGGCATAACTGTCGGTTATTTTTAATATTCTGAGTTATTCAAACAAGTCGGTACACTCTGACCAAAATATAATAAATGATTGGTTCAATAAAAGTCTTATAAAAACTATACGGAACAAGATGTACCTGTTAGAGTGGGCAGAAATATAAACCTTCAAATTTTAAGTAGGTTACTTGAGATGCATGAATGAGTTTAAGTTACCTCGCCGTCTTAACCTAACAGATGAAGGCCCGCTAATATTGAAAGCATCTACTAGATATCAAATTGAGGTTTTCTAGTTACTGTTAGTGACATCAGAAATTCTACAAAAATATGTATCAAATTCTACTACTGAATAGCCCGACAACAGGCCAGAACCAGATTTCATTGACAAAGTTACGATAATTGAACTGTTTGAGCTCCCATGGTAGGTTTATGGTAAGATATGCTAACCTAGAAGACGTAATAAAGATTGGTAAAGGAAATAATAATAAAAATTTCAAATTTCTTGGCGCTGAACTGCCAGAAACTACGAGTGAAGCATTTATGAAATCTGTTCTAATGGATAGTAGATTGGAATTTAAACCTGCAAGAAAACGCGATAAAAAAATTATATCCCGCAAAGACGAGGAAAATAGTACCACACAAAATACGGTTAAAAAAAAGGGAAAGGTAAGAAAAAAACCTTTTTAAAAATCAAAGAACACGTCAATCAATCATCAGGAAGTTAAAACGATGACGAATGTAGAATTTGTGCTGCTAATGGGTCTAGTTATCTGAACCAGATTGGATTCTATGATTGAAACACAAAAATATTGCATTTTGGCAAAACGTACAGTGTGTTTATTTTTCGGTGAGTTTGTTTTAAGGTGTCAATATTAAGAATATTGTTTTAGTTTGTTGAAAGTATTTTTTTGATTTGTTTTAACACCATGTTATATGTATTGCTACCCTTAATTTTTTGATTATTTCGATTATAAATAGAGCGCAAAAATTCACAATACCTGGACAAAGTTGTTTAGTTTTAGCATATTTTTCAACTAGCTCCTTGCCACACAGAAAATGTATAATATTATTTTCCAATCTGTTAGTGGGGGGATTATTTTAAGTATTGTGGGTACACTTAATCTAAGTTAAGGAGTGCAATAACTCAAGTCGTACTATCCGATTTGGCATTGCTTCCAATGTATGCTTCCTAAAATTAGAAGAAATTGTCAATAGATGGGTATAGGTTAAGCATTCTTCAACTGTGTTGATTAGTTTTTTCTTCTGTGTTTCAAAGAATTAAATTTTCAGTGAATACTCTATTTTATTTGAATTTCTTTGATGATTATCCTCATTATTTCCTCAGATGTAAGCGTTTCTATTTTCAACAACAAAATTTCCATAATTTTTTTTAAATTAAATTTCACTAAAAGTACTTAGTTCCTAAACCTCCTGCAAGACGATCAGCTGTGGGTTATTGTTGTATGTACAATATGTTAAAGTTCAAAAGAAACGTATTATAATAATAAATATAATGTAGAAATGTAAAAACACTAAGTCAAGTAAATTTTAAAAAATTTCCGCCTTTCACACATTGGTTGTTGATCGCAGTGTATACACAAATTAGAATTATCGCAATATTATTATGCTTATTATTAATATTTTACTTTCTACTTATAATCATAGTCTAACACATGTAAATACAATGCCACAGTTTTTAATTTTTCTTGTGTAAGGTATATGGCATTATCCACTTGCTTTAAAATATTTGATGATAAAATAATAGGAGTAACGATATATGGCTTCCTTTTTTATGGATTTTGATAACAGTCACGAAACGTATTCAATAATTTAAAACTTTAGGCGTGCTTAGTTAAATTAAACGAAGAAATTTCTTTTCCAGCAATTGTAGACTTCCTACAGGAAATTTTTTGTAAGACATTTAAAATACAAACATACATTAAAATTACCTAAAGATTTGGTAGCGATTTAAAACAGTACTTGAAGTAGCATTATACAGAGTGTTAACACCTGTTGTAACACAACACCCCAAAACGGCAGTTAGATCTCATTGAAACAAATCACTTTACTTAATTTTTGATTTGGTTCCCACCTGTTTTGTTTTTCGAAAAATTGTTATTAATCCCTTATTTTAGGGAATATATAAAAATATAAAAACTGTTAGCATTCGCTCGGTTCTCTAAAAGATTTGTATCAACAACTATTTTCTATTTTATCAAATAACAAAATGGCGCCGATTAAAATTTCCAAGCAAGATAATTTGAAGACTGCTCAATCTATTTTTGAAAATAAATCCTTAAATTATTTATGTACTATAACATTTGTTTGAAACATTTTTTTTTCGACTTTTCCAACAAAGTTTTTATTTCAATTGCATTACAAGATAAATTTGAACAAACCGCAACAATTATTTAAAAAAAAGGTAGGCTTGTTATTAAACAACGAAACAAAAGCCAAATAATGAATGCTACTTGAAGTTTTCAATTTTTATTTGCTTTATTTTGAAAAGTTATTTGCATAATTTGTGTATAAAAATAAACAGTTATCAATACACTAAACGTCTTGACATGGTTTTGGTTTTTGGAGAGGCAAGAAAAAATGCACAAGAAGCTCGTAGAATTTATCGGAGAAGATATCCAAATAGTCAGCAACCAAGTTGTCATATTTTTAAAAGAATATATAGACGTTTGTTAGACACTGATATGATGATGATAGATTACGTCGAACCCGTGCATTTAAAGAAGCAGTTTTTAATATTATTGAAGATGATTAACCCACCAGCACAAAAGTAATAGCAAATAGAATAGATGTAAACCACTATTACTTTGAACATATCCTGAGTTCCAACCTAACTCGGCTATATTTCTTTTTCTGGAGTCAGATGAAAACCTTTGTATATGAGACACATGTAACCACAAAATTAGACCTAATGGCAAGAATAGTAGCTGTAGCAGAGAATATAAAAGGAAAGCAGACTACTCTTGCAAGTGTGTCTTCGTGCATTGCTGCTAATGGCAGTCATTTTGAAAATCATATTTAACCGCTCCCTTGTTGTATCATTGTTCATTGTTTGATTTTTCTTGTATGCTTGTTTGTTGTTGTATTTGTTTCTTTTATTGTTTAGTGGCAGCAAATCTACTTTGTTTTCAATGATAGTTGTAGACTGTAATTTAATTTGGATAAAAATTTTTTTGGACAGGTCGGGGAAAAAAAAAGTTTCAGACAAATATTATAATACATTCAATTCGTTAGTGGCATAAGGAAATTTTTTTTAACTTTACGTTAAATAAATAGTGCACCACTTTCCTTATCAATAATATTAAATTCGACCATGGTTTCAAGTTTCAACACAACAGACAATAATAAAAATATACATAAATTTGTCATCTAATTATTAGAATTTTGGTTAACAGGCAAAGATAGTAATAGCGATAACGAAAAAAGATAACACCTGTTATTTTTAGTAAAACTATACTTTTCGAGATAGATTTAAAATTTTCAGAGAATACGGCCCTGTATACTTTAGCTTAGAATGGCAATACATTATGTAAAAACCGAGTTTTGGTATATAGATATGTATAGCAAAGTAGTAAAGAATTTATATAATTTTATATTGACCTGGGTAAAAATATACAGAATGTTCCATTTGATTTAATCAAGTCATTTTCGATTACAAAGTTTGACATTTTTTTTCTCATACCCTGCATAACCGATGTTTAAACCATGGGCGTTACCATCGTAAGTGTGGATAAAATTTGAGTTTGATATTTCAACTTATTACCTAAAAAAAGTTAAATATCTGACTCAGAATAAAAAAAATAAAATTATATTTTTTAGACCAGGTGAAAAAACAACAACGGTATTTTTTTTATTTTACTTGCAGTAAAATTAGGCACACCTGGTTTAAAAACCATATATGCAACGTTTTAGGGAAGAATCCTAAAACTTTAAATTATATGTTTCCATTAAAAATGTCAAAGTGTTCTCCTGTATAATCGAAAATATTTTTAAATTATAGCCCATAAAGAACTTAAAAGAATAGTCAAAACTACTTTTAAAGCCAATATCAAAGATCGGCGTACTACACGGACAGGCTGTGTCCCACGAAGAAGTTGCCGTAGGCGTTTACTATGTTGAATTTAAAATTATCGCATTTTTTTTCTGGCAACTTTTTGAAAATTGAAAAATTAAGAGCAAAGAAGAAGGTTTTCTAAAGCTGTGACCTTTGTATAAGTCATCAGAATTGTAATTTAGTTACCTCACGATGCTCTCTTAAAGCTCATCTAGTTTTAACATAAAATTACTAATAAATTGGTACAGGTTTATAGTACACTCATACAGCGCACAGGAGCAAACATCAGACCCGGAAAATATGCCAACTAAATTAAAAAATTGATAGCGCGAATGCAATCCACGAATCACAATATAAATGCCGTAGCGGTATACTCGTTCGTTTTCTTCTTAATTGTTTCTCGGAGTGTACTAACTTAGAGTACAACGACATGGTACCCGCCCATCAGGCCGCATGTTTGCTTCTGTCAACTGTAGTACGTTATATCATTTTCTCTGTCTTTTTAGGTTAATTCAAATATGCAGTCCAACGTAGGAAGTGTTTTCAGTGTTAAAGTACAATGTAACTCCTTTGAGGTCTTTATTTTGAAGACATTTTGCTCTGTAATCGGTTCTCTTACTAACACTCTTAAAATAATTAGCTATAATTTTGTTCTATGCCTGGAGTCTGGTTCTAATGCATTATTTAAAATTGTTAGGTTATATCCCGTTGCTGTTCTCACATTCTTCCACACAATAGATATTGATTTATCATGTACTTATAGGTATTCTAACAATTTCTTTTGTTTTTGGGTTTTTTAAATACGATTAGATTTGTGTACTGAGATGACCAGGAACCGGAATGTTACCGTCTTTTTCTGGTTCGTTCTCTTTGAGACTTTTTGGCTTGGCTCCTCAACACAGCTAAATCTGCTGAGATGGTCACCTCATCCGGTATCGCTCTGGGGTTGTTATTAATGCCCTACTCTCTGATCCATTCGAGGCTTTACCTTCTTGTATAATTGCCAATTTTATATTTTATACCTACTGCCAGCTAACAGAAAAACGGATGAGGATAGGTATAAAAAACTATTCAAACAAAAATGATAAAATTAAGAGTAGAAGTGGCAACATAACCAAAACGAAAATATTTTAGAAAGGAAGATCTCTCCTATTTGTGCAAATTTTCAGATCAATTTTATGTCCCGTTTGTCATAAATATCTAACCTACCACCAACCATCAATGACCCTGTATACTGTGCACACATTATAGGTCGGAATGGGAGGTATTGGCGCCGCCTTTTGACACCATAATTTAGGCGTCAAGACCTTTAGGCGCCATAAACAAATAATTATTTATGTGTCTCACGGAAACAAATTTATAGTAGTATGTGTTTAAAAGTTGTATTTGTTGCAGTATCCAAATCAAGATATTATTATTTGTTCAACGGAATTTCAGGTATTTTATTTTCCATCACATGATTCTCGTTGGTCATTCCGAAGAAACGTGGATGTATTTCTGCATCTAAACTAAACTACTATATTTAAACATTAATCAAAACCACAAACATAAGATTCGTTTTAGACAAAATGGGTTTGTATGTGCACATTGTATTGACATTTGCACAAATAATTACTAATACATTTTGCTCACTTAGAAGAAATAACTCTACATCTTATCACACGACCACTATTATACTTTAATCGTAAACACCAATTATTTTGGAAATTATCAACAAACAATTAAAGTTTAGAAAACTCGTCAACAATACCAAGAACTACAACTACAAAGTGACTTTTTAGAATTAATCATTTATTTCGGCGGCGTGCCGCCATACATTTTGTATTAATTTATTTATATTTTAGATTAATTATGTCCATAACTATTCAACTATCACAATAATTATAAAGCTTGTCGCCGTGTTCCCAGCCCTAATCTCCAAGCCTGCTGTTCCTATGTTATATCTACATCCATATTTCTGTATTCCTTCATTCCATGATCTTCGTAGACGTCCACGATTGTGTTATCCTGGTAGTTTCCATCTAAAAATTTGTTTCGGCCATCGTAATTGGCCCATTTGAGGATTGTGTCCAAACTATTTTAATCTTTTTATTATTCTTCTTTTTTTATTCTGTTTCTGTGGCTGCCATTCTATTTTGTATTTTTTCATTTCTAATTCTGTCTAGTCTGTCGGTCTCCTTCTGAGGCAGTTAATTTTTAGTGCATTCAATTTACCCTTGTCTCCATCCTTTATCGGTCATACCTCGCTGTTATCTGTAAGCACTGTTTCCACCGAATAGAATTAAGTGTCCCTATAATTTTTCTGGCATTTTGTATTCATCATTTAATTAAATATCACGTGACAAATGGAAATTTGTAAGTGCAAGTGGAATATACACAAAATGTGTCATGTATTCTATAGGTTAACACTGACAGTTGACATGTATTTTAGGTTAACAGTGACCGGCCGGACCATGAATTTAACCTTTTTATATATGCTGAATTGAAGTAGTGTTTGTCATTTTTCCATACGTCACGTGACAGTGATAACTCCGTCCATGCACCTCTCTTTCTGTCACGACTTCAAACAAAGGTACACGTTACTTGTCTATAGGTACAGTACACAGAAGCAAACATGCGACTTGGCGGGTGGGTACAATGTCGCTGTACTCTAAGTTAGTACACTCAGAGGAACAAATAAGAAGAAAACGAACGAAATAAGAAGCTCGTGTGCAGCAAAAACAACAACAAACAAACTTTTATCGCTGAGTATACCGCTACGGCAATTTGTATTGTGATTGGTGGATTGCATTACCACTACCACTATCAATTTTTAAATTTAGTTGGCATATTTTCTGGGTCCGATGTTTGCTTCTGTGCGCTGTACTTATATTTAGTCTGAGGTAATTTGTAAAAGCCGCTTTAGACTATCTGATTTTGCATTTGACTTGAATCAAATCACAATGTTTTCCTTTTACACCATTTGATTTGACTATTTGTTTGGACCGTTTGATTTTGCATGTGATTTTGTATCTGATTTTTCATAATAGGACAGTATCTATGTTCGTTTGGTTTTCCGTTTGAGATCGGCGATAAACTATGCGCACTGGATTTCGGAGTGTATTGTATGTTGCGAACATTTAGTAGTTGTGTAAATTTTTGAGGTTAGGTTACTTAAAGTTATTAAAAACACTAAACAAAAATATTCGAACAGACAGAGGCCTCACAAAAAGCGAGCAAAAGGTTAATGAAGTACTTTGATTTATAATTTTGATCTATTAACAATTTTTCTAGAAAAAGAACGCGTGTAGTAATAAAATTTAGTCCCCTTCACCCTTTCTTATCTTTGGAGCGATTATACATAAGCAAGTGAAATTTAAAAATTGAATATTAAAGGTTGTAAAATTTCCTACTAGTGATGATAGATGACGAAATCGTCAAAGATGACGTCACAAAGCCATTGTGACCAATAATTTTAAAGCCAGTTGCCGAAACTACCATAAACACAAACAAAATTAGTATCATTGAATAGGTTTTTTTGATACCTTTTGAAAGAGGTGTCGCTTGCCATAGGGTTCCATTTAAAATTATTGGTCACAATGACGTCATTTTGACGATTTCATCTATCATCACTAGTAGGAAAGTTTATAACCTTTAATATTCAGTTTCCAAATTTCACTTGTTTATGTATAATCGCTCCAAAGATAAGAAGGGGTGGAGGGGACTTTTGAGAAGCACTATACAGGGCCACTGGTAATTGGATACATTCCTTTGGAGATCTGATAGAACAAGAGGTAAGGAGTAAATTTAACCCTAATATGTATTATACAAATTCAATGGATTTTGAGATATTTCGATTTTCAATTTTTCTTAAAAAAGTTGATGTTAATATGTTAAAATGTAATTTTCAAAAAAATTTACGCCAACTTTGTGAAACTTTTTTGATGGAATACTTGCCCAACACTATGGTCTTTCGTATGGAATAAAAAATATCCCTTAGCATTTCATCATGTGATAATTTCAAAGAAAAACTTGTACAAAATAATTTTTCAAAATCAGATGTGATAATTCTTGGAGGTTTTTCAAATAATTCTCAACGCTTCTTGCGTACAAATTGTGTTAAAACTTCCTTGTTGCAATAGCTATCGAACAAGCTGCGAATCTTACAACAAACAATTAACAGTTAAAAAAAAATAGTAAAAATGAAGCCGTCGACGGAATTTATTTAACTGCTGTCCACCATTAGACTTTATACATAGAAATCAGTTGTAAATTAAATTAACAATAAGTACAGTAGTACTTAATTTTTATAAATCTTGTTCAAAATGGGAACCCATATTACGTATACACGCACGGCAGCGTGTTTGTCTGGTGGTCAATGTATTCGTATGGATCAGACTATCCTTTGTCTAGGTCAAGCCTTGTATTGACTGGGGTTGTGTATACTATATCTTTCATACGACCCCATACAAAGTAATCCAGAGGAGTTAAATCTGGACATTGCGCTGGCCAAACTATTGGGGCTGCTCTTCCAATCCAACGGTTAGGAAAACGTTTATTCAGCAAATTCCGTACAGTCAGCCTATAATGCGCTGGACAACCGTCGTGCTGAAAAATCATTCGCGCTTTGGCGGCTAAAGGAACATCTTCTAGAAGCTCCTCTAGGTGACTTTTAAAAATCTTCATAGATCTCTCCGTTTAAATGTTGAGGTAAAAAGTAAGGCCCTATTAAATAGCGGCCAACAACTCCCATCCATACATTTTCTGAAAACTTCCTTTGGAAACTAGTTTTCCTTATTTAATGTGGTTTTCTTCCGCCCCATGTTGAAAATTGGTTATACCCTCGCGATTAAATTTAGATTCGTCCGTCCATAAAATGTTGGTTAAGAAGTTTTCATCCTCTGCATCTAAATTTAACATAAAGCGGCATAATTCTAATCTCCTTCCAGGATCACCTTTATCTAAGCCCTGGACAGGGGTATAATGGTAAGGATGGCAAGTATTCCATCAAAAAAGTTCCACAAAGTTAGCGTAAATTTTTGAAAATTATATTTTAACATATTGGAAATAGTAGGTAAATAGTTGAGTAAGTAATAAAAGAATATGTTTTTATTTTTTTTTTTTTACTTTATTTTCTTTATTCTTACATATGTTTTTAAAACTTATATCTTTCAATTGTTTTTTTTTTTGCCAAGTTAATTGACCATTTGATGAACGGTGTGCAATTTTACGTTCAAAAAGACACTGTGACTGTTGCAGTATTCTCGTCATCTATTCCTTGTAAATATTTTTTTCCATCTCTGCTTTTAATAACATTGTGTAGAGTGCAACAGATGAAGGTAATTGTTTCAATTTTTTCTGCGGATGGGTTTCGTACCTGGAATACATTTGATAAATTCTAAAGCATTCTCTGCCACTTTACGGGCACGGGAAAGTGTGTAATTGATTTTTTTTTGATTTTTTGAATATCGTTAGTCTCAAGGTTTAAGTAGAACCTTTAAATGCTTCTTCTGGTACTATGACATATTGAACTTTAAAATTAGTTCCAGGTAAATAATCATCATCAGACGACGAGGACACGTCTGGACCCTCTTTAGTGAATGATAGGGCTTAATATAAAACTCCCAGTTCCTGTATATGACTACGTTTTGCTTCCTATATGGAAGTTCCATCAGGGCATTTTTTTTCCAACAGAAAGGGTCGGGGTCCAGACGTGCCCTCACCATCTGAATATTTATTGCAATAAGCGAAGGAGAACTTTTAACAAATTATTGTTTAAAGATTGTTTAAGTGGGTCGGCGATGGCAAAACGGCGGTACCAAAACGTTCTATACTCATTGTTTTATGCGAAATCAAAAAAAAAAATAAAATAAAATAGAACGATGAAACACTATTTTAGACTTAAGGTTATCTACACCTGTGTAAAACATTTACTTTAATGTAGCGATTTTTAACTTTGTTAATTTTAAGGTTATAGTCAATGCAGAGTGTACTACAGAAGTAAAACTTTTATAATTATTGGCATAATTGTACGAATTCTATATGTTTGGTTGAAGGGTAATTTTGTATATATTTCGGTCAAATAAAAATTACAAAAAAATTTATTTTACAGCAAATTAAAACATACAAATTACAGAAAGAGTAAGGTTTATTTTATGTTTTAATAAAATCAAGTTGAATTGATCTCATGCTAGGGATGAAATAATGACAACTGGAAAGTGCTATATGTTATATAGTTTAACTTTTTATATGTAATCATGCTGTTACGCTTTTCGTTTTCTTGAATTGGCATATGTCATAGTTGTATTTGAAGTAGGTATTATTAATTGTTCATAAATTATTGAAATTAATTTTCAAAATGTCGAAGCAGCATATTGTCTCAAATGTAAAATAAAACATTATTTTACATATTTTATGCAAGACTGCAAAAGAATAATGTTGAAAACATAAACAAAATGTTTAAAGAATAATTTCAATAATAGTTATAGGTTGGCACCTAAACAGAATAAATCGGATACTTTCGAAAAATTATGTCTTGTAAAATATTATATTAACACTTGCATCATTGTCAACTTGAAACGGATGAAACATGTTGAAAAATAATTAAACTCATGCACTACTTCTTTATTAATCAGTCATTTATACTTGAGCAATGAAAAAATTTGTAATTAATTGTTGTAAATCAATTAATTTAAAAATTGACGTGGAAAAACAATGGTAATATTGGGCAAAACATTTCATCAGTCTTTCATTGTACCAAATTTAATGAGCTACAAACGCGATATTATATAATCTGAAAAATATTGCACTACTAGTTATTAATTCATTATAATCCAAAATTAAATATTTTTGAATATAATATATGTGTAATAAGAATTAATTAGTGCAAATTGTAAGATTTTACTTTAATTTTTATGATACAAATTCATTCTGTGTCAAACACGATTTCATGTGACATTTATATGAAGAGGGCCAACCAAAATTGTAATAGTATAATTAATTACTCTGCGTGTGCATCAATAATAAATTAGAAAGATGTTTAACAGTTGATAACAGCTCGAATTTTAGCCAATTATGTCAGTCAGGTGCAACACGAGTTATACTTTTGTTAGTACCGGGTTAAATGGCCTTCAGCAATAATTAATGGAAATTGTAAGTTTATTTATACATAAGTATCAAGTTAATTTCTGTTTTTTTGCATATGTAAATCAAACTTAAAATTCGGATTGCTCAACTTAATTACAAGTACTTTAATCCTATTAATTTTAGCTGATTTCATAACACCACCAGTTTTGAAATATACCATTTAAACTAAATACTATTCCAAAAATATATATATAGTTTGTCAAATTTTTAATAATTCAATTAGTGTTATTCGTTAGTACCTACTTATAAATTAATCATCTACTACATTTATAAAACAATTGTGGAATAAATGGAAGTAACCCTTCGGTAATTTATGTACGATATTCATATGGTACTATTAGACAAAATAATTTATGACATGAAATATGACATGAATAAGAATCTGGCAAATGTACAATCTCTTCTTTATTTAATTAAAACAACTTTGTCGACAGATGTGTTAGCAGTTACATACTTGATTATCATAGCCAACTATGTGTTTGTAACAATTACAATCTTGAATCACTTGCTATAAGTTCGCAAGAGGTTATACAATAGCAAACAAACACCGAGAATCACTCGACAGCGGTTTCTTCCTTTGATACTCTTCAAGAGTGAGAGAACTCGAGTATACGTTCACTGTTATACAAATGCGTGCTATCGACTTTATTCCCTACTGGAGGGCACATCATATACGAACAATAAAAGTAGAAACACATTGTTCTTATGTGTTGTGTTGTGATGTGTTGTGACGCGACACTGGATGGACCATACAGCTAAACTTACCCCGTATTTAATTGAACGGCGTGCACATTCTTCTGATGTTACGCGTTCTGACGCGTTAATGTTGTGTTGTGTCGCAGCAACGCAACAACTGGATTTTGTCAGCGCAGTGCATAAACTCGCTACTAAGGAAATGCCCAAAAAAAAACTTACCTGGCCCTAACTGTATGTCGATTTTTTAGTCAGTACCTAGACGACAGTAGCATTTTCATTTATTTCGTGAATCGAAATTTTTCATTGCTTGGATGTTGCAGAACAAACAATAGCCGCAACATATTCTTCAGTTTCTTCTTCAAATTCGTCCGATGACGAGCTTGAGAGATGCTGCAATGAACGCTAACAACACACTGACAAGTTTTATTTTTCAAAAAATACCTATTTTTGTCACATCATAACGCATAACGTGTTACATCATAACCCATGACAACACAACACATCAGAATAATGGATTTCCACCTAGGTGTCGACTCGTGTAACGTAACACGTACGAAAAAATTTGCATTAAAAGCAACCCAAAAAGACGAAACAGCTGTCGAGTAATTCTCGGTGTTTGTTTGCTATTCTACAACCTCTTGTGAACTTACAGCAGCTGATTCGAGATTGTCATTTTTACCAACACATAGTTGGCTATGATAATTGAAGGATCAACTATGTAACTGCTAATACATCTGTCGACAAAGTTAATTTTAATGCAAATTGCATTTTCATACGTGTTACGTTACACGAATCGACACGTGTCGCAACAGTTTGTTTTTTATTTAAGTTAGAATATGGATGAAGTAATTAACAAGTTTTAATTTAAATGTGTTTATATCATTTATTGAATGATGGTAGATTTTGTCTACTTGATTGCGACCGAATATCTTCGTTTGAACGCGGCTGTTTGAACGCCGGTACATTAAACGGTGGCAGGTTTAAATGCGGCCAATGCAACATGTTTTATTTTTATATAAAAAGAGGCAAATATATACGATATTTGTAAATAACTCTATAGCTTTGAAATTTTCCGCGATAGACACGGTTTGCGTACGCTACACTGAATATTACTACCCATTTTAGATAAAACTAGATGAAACCCTCGTCCTAGCGGGCTGGATCACAATAATGGAAAAAAAAACCTTGGTAGACTCCTGCCCCCCAGACCCCCCACTCGCCCTTTATGCTCCATTCTAAGTCCAACCAAATACTCGGCTTTGCTTAGCACCTATATTGGCCGAGTCTATTAAGAGGGGCAAAGAAACAAAGAAACAGACAAATTTTGAATCTTAGTATACAGGGTGTAACAAAATAAATGTAAAATATTTCAGGGGTGATTCCTCTCGTTAAAGATAGTCTTTTATATAAAGACTTTATTGCTTCCTTGTTAAAGAGGGGTACATAAAATTTGTTTTACAATTTTTTTCTACAAACACTAAAAAAGTTAGAAAATTGAAATTAAGGTGACATTTTCTACTATTAAAAACACATTTAGCCAGTAATTAAATTGGTTTTACTCCATGGTTGTAAAAGGGTGAAAAACGCAACCCCTAAAATTTATTTCCAATGTAACTTTTTGTCTTATTATTTGTTTACCATTTCAAAATTTATTTCTAATAACTTGTTTCATTCTAAACAAAAAATGTCTCTTAAATTTTTTGCCCAAATTTAACCAGTTCGCAGCAAAAAATTATTTTACCAACAACTACAGAGATAAATCAGCATAAAACAAAAATGCGAAACTAATTTATCTACATAGTAGGCCGCTATTAGTGATAGTGACAATTAAATTGGTATCACGCTGTCAGTTTGTAAATTTTTGAAATTAAATTAATAATTGTGTGTTGATTTTTTAGTTTTTGTTTTTTTAGTGTTTGTGAAAAAAATTGTAAAACGAACTTTGTGTACTTTAGACTGTATCTAATATTTTATACTTATTTTGTTACACCTTGTATAGATGGAGTGTTGAGCCTCAGCTTGAAATTGAAACATTAACTACCTGATCATTTACTTTTTGTGTAAATACATTGTTTTATATATCATATTTTTCAAAAGAATCAGATATTTAAATACTGTTTATATAATTAGCATATTCAAAATTAATTAATTATTATATTTAGCAATTTATTTCATGAATGGAAACCAACGTATTGTTTTAAATAAACTATCATGTTTTTATTAATTGTATGCTCTTCAAATATAGCATATTATTTTTTTTTTTTTTTTTAAAAAAAAATTTTAAATTTTTCAAATTTTAAAAAAAAAAAAAAAAAAAAAAAAAAAAAAAATAATTTTTAAAAAAAAAAAAAATTTTTTTTTTCCCAAAAAGGGTTCCAGGCCAAAAAAATTCAATGTATTTCTCCAACTTCTTGCGTCGTAATGAAAAAAACAAAAAAAGAATGTACGTTGGTTCTTTTGTGTTTTCAAAATCTCGATTGTGTTTCCCATTTCGTGAAATTAACCATTCCTATATCCACCTCCATTTTTATATTTTGGCCTGTGCGTCTTAGTTATTTGTATGGTCGAACATTAATAAATGGCAAACATCCAATGTAATAACAATTTTCGTCGTTTTCGGCCCTTTTTTTTTTTTTTTTTTTTTTTTTTTTTTTTTTATATATTTTAGTGCAATTTTCCCTGTCTTCAAGATCGTTCGAGAATAAACTCAAATTAAATGTATGCAAACTCATTAGGCACACAGACCTGCTAATGATATGCACAAAAATATAAAAAAAAAAAAAACCCAAAAAAAAGTTATTAAAAAAAAATTAAAAAAATAAAACACGATGTTTTATTAATTGACTATCACTCACTTTTGTGTCGCATCCAACTCCTTTTGACTTGTACAAACAATTTCTTGAATTGAAAAGTATTAACAAATTATTATTATTACTATTATATTATATTTGTATACATTTATTAAACGTTCTCTATCTGTAATAACACTTATTAAAATCCATTGCTTTGAACATCAAATATTGCCATTAGCAAGATAAATTTATTCAAATAAATACACCATTTTACTACTTATTAATATGAACTTATTTCTTTATCTAAAGTTATTATAATACTTTTAATCTTACAAAAAGAAGTAACAGGGTGCTCAGAAAATTTACCTTGTAATTATGTTCTAGTTTGCTAAATCTATATTATCATTGTCAAAATAGTACATCTTACAAATCAGACACTTTAGATGGGTAACTTCATACAATATTTGGGAGAATATTTGAAGTTTATAGCTTTACTATCACTTTTCCTCGCATCCGTTGAGGGGAAGAAGTAGTTTTATTTGAACTACGAAAGTAAACAGACTTAGTTGATATCTCTGAGTTTATGTCGTATATTTTAGGTTAACAGTGACAGAAGCATATATTTTTGAGAAAGGCGCAAGCATTGAAGCCGTATTAGGCAGTTGTTTAAAAAAATGAATAATTAATAATAAATAAATAGAGTTAACATGAAAATACTTCATGTATATAATCAGAATTGTGATCTACATAAGCAAAGATTTACATTTTTCAATTAATGGTGTTCCTAAAATGGCAAAATAGAGCCATGTAGCAAATTTTTATGTTCGACACTGTGTAAGAGGTAAGAATGTGCCCCAAATTAAATGATGGATAATACTGGCTAATAAATTTAATAAAATGAAGGTATTCCTCATGTGTCAAGTATTTAGTTACCAAGTGAGCTCATTAATGAAAAGGATAGGATTTTTGAAAGAAAGGCATATTTGATTTATTGCAAATTTTTTATTTTTATTTTAAACTTTCAACACTCTGTATCTTAGTAACTAAACGGTTTAAGGGTTCATGTTCCTATACGAAACAAGTACGGGTTGGACCGATTTCGATGGGATTTCCGGGTATTTCGGTAACTATTACTGTTAGAGCAAAACTGTTCACGTAGCATTAGGCCAACTTTTTGAGACAAATTAAACAGCAAAAACAAAAATTTGTTATCTTTTTTCATTTTTGATGCAGGGACCAAAATTGAATTTTTCCAAATTTCCATATCTCATCTGTTGATAAAATTTCAGGACAAAATGTAAAGACATTTCTTGTGCAGTTTTTAGCGTAGAATGAAATGGAGTAGTCAATGTTTAACTTTGGTCACCAATAGTCGAGATGCCACATAAACTTATTTTTTTTTAAATAAAAACCATAGTTGACTTTGACTTCATTAAAATCCTTATTTTGTAAGCTTTTCAACCATATATAGTTTATAGAGGTTCTTTTTAGAAAATTACGGAATTACAGGCGAATTTGTTAGTTTGCACTTTTTACAATAAACACAGCACATCTGTCAAAACAAAACAAATTTTGTTTTCGCTGTTTAATTTATCTCAAAAAGTTGGCCTAATGCTACGTGAACAGTTTTGTTCTAACAGTAATATGTAACGGTTGCTGGTTTACAAAGGACGACGGCTCTAGAGGAACAACCTAAAAAAACATCCAAAGGAAATTCGGCTCGATGTAGCGCACTAAGTTCGTGAAGGATAAAGTATTTATAATAGTTAGAGCAGCAGCGTCCGGCTTCGTCGGAGAGTCGCGTAAGTCTCTGAAGAAATTTGACTGCTGTCCAACAAGGCGCCACCTGCTGGGTAAAAGAAAAAAATAAAACCGACCAACAGGAGATCAACAGGTTTTACTTAAAGTCTAATACGCTAAATCGAACACAAACCAGAGAGAAAGACAGACACTTCAATACAACAAACAAGGAAAATGTGACAGAAATAGAGAAACTGTCGCATATAGTTACGTGCGTTAGTAGCAGCCTCGTTTATCAATAAATAAGGCTCGCAGTTAATGTGTCGGACTTCAGGTAAGCTTTAGTTACACCCAAGTTAAAGTTATCATTCCAATTGAAGATTGGCTACTAAAAAGGCTCTGCGTACACATATCACTTACACACGGATATTTAAACTAAACTTAAACTAGGATTAAAGGGTGAGTACCTCCCGCAAACCCAAAAAGCCTTTTGTTTTCACATCAACCGCTCTAAGTAAAGCGCCCGAGCCCGTATTGAGCTAGTTAAAAACAAGCGTTCGGTTGTGGAGCGTACACCGAATAAAAATTTACTTAAATATTAGAGATCAAGCCGTTCTATGTCATATGTACTTGAGCTTCAAACGCATTATCACTGAATAAGTTGTTTAAATAAATAAAACTTAGCTGTAATCTGTAGGATGCAGTTCCGAGAATGAAGGTTTTCTGCTAGCGACGGTATCGACAGTTCGGGAAGTGAAGTATCCCCAGGATTCCTCTTAGGAGAGGTGTGCAAAGAAGAACGGAAGGAGATAGGCTACCTCGATGAAGTTATGAAGCATAACCAACCCCTGTAGACGTAGTATCCACCGGTTGTCTGCAGCTTAACTAATGCGAAACCGTGGTGTTGTCTTTAATTGATAGGGAAGGTTCTTAATCAGCCACTCCAGCACCCTCAAGAGTTATCCAGGTATAGGTAATAGCCGGATTTAAACTTAAACATCAATTTGAATTGGAAATCTTGAATGACACATTAATAATTTTTGTGGAAATTTCAACTTCAAGATGTACGCCAAATCACCCGTACGTACGGAAAGAAAAGATGTCCGCTGTTCGTCTAGGAAATTTAGTCGGATTTTATTTTCCACCAATAGAAAATTAGCAAAATGCGCGCCAAATACGACTTTCGTTGTAACATATTACTTGCGACACACGTTTTAAGACGGCTCTCGACATTCGTCCTACATTCAAAAAATAAAACCGTAACAGATTGTTACCGAAATGCCCTTCAATCCCATCGAAATCGGTCCACCCTACATGAATTTTTTGTTCAATTTATTTATCAAGTTCTTGTCAAACGATAAGGATCTTATTGCACTAGCCAATAAATTCATGAACTTGTTTAAGATTTTACAGTATTACCAATACAAATTATCATAAAAAGATGGTAATACTTGTACAAAAATAAATTTGTATTTATAAGCTTATATGATTGTATAGTTTTCATTAATTGTTTTATACTCAATGTTAAACGAGATGTCAAGCAAAAACCATCAAGAGCTGATAAAAATTGGAACAAATTGTAATTCCTGAAGAAATTGACAAAAACATTGACGAAAAGTTTGTTGAAAATGCTGCATCTTCTTTGTCAATAAAGTTTATGAGCAAATTCATGAATTTGTTTGATGAATGTAACGTAGGCTTTACTTGCGCTATTGACGACATAGAAAACATAGATAATAGCAAACAGCAAAAACTGTAGAGTTATTAATAATAACAAACTAAATAATTCTTAAAATCATACAAAAGAAAAAGATAAAGATACACGAATAAGTGTAATAATAGTGTTTGATATTAGAAATGACGATAAAAACATACGTAAACTTTCGATTGAGATTGTAGATAACTTTTAGTTTAATTAATAAATGAATTATTTTCCGACTAACATAAACAAATTTGCTTGTGAAAAGTAAAGAAAGCCGTAAACAGTAAACCATGAAAAACTACGCTTTCTCCAACATGTTGTTGAACACCAAATTACACACGCTCTAACATTAATTGGATAAAATCTTTCATTTACCGAAATATGACAGGTAGTTCTCATTAGGCCGCCTAGTGCCAATAATTTTCAATTTTTCAAACTTTTAACAGACATTGTTAGCCCTAACAAGATCAAGCCGATGTAGATGTTAAGATAAAAGTTGAAAATGGCAAAACTCACCTGCGCATTAGTAAGGGATGAAAGTTTCATTGTTTTATTTAATTTATGGCTTAAATTAATATTGTAAATTAGAGAATTAATAATACTCCGTCAGATAATTTTCGAAAAGACTTTTACCGAAAATAATGTAATTATTAAACTTTCAAACATTGTCGTCGAATTGTTAATTTGATCAATCTGTATAAATATTTAATGTATATTTAAATTAGAATTTTGAAATATTAGTCTAATATGATTTGTATAATTTCTGTGTAGGATAATTAGATTTTGCTTATGAATTTTGGAACCCCAATTAAAAGATTATATTATGGAAATTAATATAAAAATGTTGTTGTAATTATATCTGTTGTTTATATTTCTAGGTTGTTATTATTTGTAGCAGTAATTAAATTTGTATTAAGAGAAAGTTCATGGATAACAGATTGGTTTAGGGTACCATATGATAACTAAATAGGTATACTTAGTAAATGCTGTAAAAATTATTAACCACATTTCTGAAGTATCTTTAAAGTCAAATAAATAGTAAATTATTAGCAATGTTATGAATATTCACCAGAAGCTAGTAGTGTGCTGTATTACAAAAAAATTGACCATAGAGTGAAATAACAATGTTCTGCTAACACTCATAAATTTCTTTGATAAATTATTTATGTTAAATATGAATCAAACTCAAACATTATAAATAAAATTGTAGCAAAATTTATAACTTGTTTTAATTTAAAGTGTACCATGATTTGAACACTGGTTATCTTAAGTTCTAAATTTAGAATTTTTAGATGAGTGGTAAACCATATTTAAGGAATAGAAGAACTGATGTATGATAATGGTACTTTAGTCAACCTTATCTTCCAACATGTAGTTGTTATTTTACTATTTTGAAAGTTGTAGGTTTGCATAAAAACCGTTTGTTCTGGAAGCCCTGGTTAGCAAATCCTTTGGGCTTTGTATGTTAAAAATATACCCAATATGTTAGGTAAAACCGAGAGAAGAAAAATGTATGCAATTTTCCGTATAGCAGTTTATTGAAATTTGTGTCACTTTAAAGCACATATAAATATAAAATCGTATAAATAATTAATTTTTTAATCAGATAATAATTAGATTCAATTAAAAAATACAATAACATCCTTTATCGGCATTTAGGTTACGAAGTCACTGGATTAGTATTTTTGTTACGACCTTTGTTTAAACACAAAACACAATCGCAAGCAATTTCTAGCACTAAATACTACTTAATAATTTATAATTTAATAGTAATTGCACTGAGAATTGAACATCTGACACATCTTTATAAACCCGTAAATCTCATATGCTGTGTGTAAAAACGTATGCTCGTTTTTTACCAAAACTTGATTTTCTTCACTATTTAACAAAAAAATGTTTCTACTGCAGTATCAAGAAAATTTATATAATGTAGATTTAAAGCAGAATAGAAAGTATTAAACGCTTCCTTATTGTAATTAATTCGATATTAAAACTATTCAATGGAATTGCTTTTTATTGTGTTGTTATAAATTGAATGTACGAATGTAAACGCCATTAAATTAAATATCATTAAAAAATGTATTGATTATTCAGATGCATAATAAGTTTTATTAAAATTTGTGGTTTTGTTAAGCTACTTTTTAACACTATTTGTGCAACGAACAATCGTAAATTAATTATTAATAACATGCGATAAGCACGGTGTTACAATTAATGATCGGAAATGGATGCATACACCAAATCGTTGCATAAGATGTATGGAAGAGGTTTCTGCGGATGTGGAAGTGAAACCCCCTAATGCTAAACTATGCATGTGAGAAAGTAGAACCCGTCCATATAAAAGCTCTCAAAGCACATTTTCAATCAGAGCCTTCTACTTCTTCATATCTATCGCACAATGCGTTCTTTGGTAAGTATTTTTTTTTATTACTCGTATTATTTGTTAATTAACTAATTTTTTGCAGTACGTCATTAGTGCCGTGTACCTGTGCTGTGCTCTAGCTGCGGAACCCGCTAAAAAAGAAGCGGTTGAAAGTACGCAGGAGATCAAAAAACAGGATAAACGCGGCTTGGATTTAGGATATGGTGGTCATGATTTTGGAGGTGGATTTGGAGGAGGCGATTTTGGAGGACACGAATATGGTGGTGGTGACTTAGGTGATCACCATCATCATCATGAAGAAGTGAAAACGGTGGTTGCTGGAAAAAAAGTGCCGGTAACTCATACACCGTTCACAAACACGTTCCGTACACCGTAGAAAAAAAAGTACCGGTAGAAATTAAAGTTCCAGTGCCACATCCATACACTGTTGAAAAGAAAGTACCTGTGCCCGTCAAAGAATACGTTAAAGTACCTTATTTAGTACCTCAACCTTACGAAGTAATTAAGAAGATTCCTTACGAAGTTAAAGTACCAGTACCTAGACCTTATGAAGTTAAAGTTCACGTTCCTCATCCATACACTGTTGAAAAAAAAGTTCCATATCCTGTCAAAGTACCAGTACCGGAACCATACATTGTGGAAAAGAAAGTACCTGTTCCTTACAAAGTTGAGATTCCATTCCCTCAGCCATACACCGTAGAGAAGAAAGTACCTTATGAGGTTAAAGTACCAGTTGACAGGCCTTATGCGGTGCATGTACCTAAACCTTACACTGTTACAGTTGAAAAACATGTTCCCTATCATGTAGATTAAACCTGTACCTTACGAAGTCAAAGTACCCATCGATAAACCTTATCCCGTGGAAGTAGCAAAACCTGTACCATACCACGTTAAAGTACCAGTGCCTCAACCTTATACCGTTGAAAAGAAAGTGCCAGTAGAAGTTGAAAAGCCTGTCCCGGTACCAGTAAAGGTTCTAGTTGAAAAACCATACCCCGTTTACAAGGAAGTTCATGTACCCATAGAAAAACCAGTTCCAGTTCCAGTTAAAATTCCAGTTCATGTACCAGTTCATATCCCACACCACCACGAAAGTTTCGAACACGAAGGATCTCTCGACCACCACTTATTACTTGCTATTGTTGTCATTCTTTTACCCTTTGGTTTACGCTTTGTACGAATGTACGTGATTTGCTCAAATTTAGTCTGAGTAAGTGTTGTTCATATTCATACAGCGTTCAGTATTACTCTTATATTTAATATTATTATTATTATTGCTCTCATCTGTGTTAGTTATTATGTTAACAACTTTTAAATTTTAATAAACAATTCTTACATACGCAACAATGGAATTATTTGTATCATATGTTAGTAAGTAGACTGGAATAATTAAGGCCTACAGAACACATGAAATGAAAGTAACTCCGAACTTTGTAACATCGTTTAAATCCTCCGAGAAAGTGATTTTGGTTATCGTACTTGAACTGATGATTTAATTCGCACATAATCAACTTCCTATACTACGATTCAGTGAAAGTGTTACGCTTTTAAATTCACCATATGGCATACGTAGTAAATTTTATAATTAGGTACTTGAACCAATCTATAAGAAAAGTGAATTTTTGTTCAATAAAATAATTAAAAATACTATTACTAAATTTTATTAGCAGCGAAATCAGTGAAAATTTAATTAGCGTCAGCTTTTCTTAATCGTCTTTGCAATTTAATCGGAGGTTATTAGCGTATGTACCACATAAAGAAATGAAAGTAGCAACATTATTTTTGTAAATTTTAGTCACGCTAAACAACATTCGTATAATTCGTGTAAAACAGATTTATACAAATTTTTGTTGTAAAAGTGAGAAAACCACTGAACGATGTTAATTTCACTTTCATTACTAATATGTTACAAATTTTATTTTATGTTGCACTACAGTTTTTTTTTTATTTTTCATAAAATATATGTTAAGCACACATAATCTGTTCCTTATTGAGATTTAGAAAATTAAGAGGTAAAAGAAACCAAATTGTGTTAGCTGGAGTGTCACACTAATAATTTAATGAACTTACACCTATTCATTATTATAACATTTTCGAGTATCGAATTTCCACACAATTAATTAACTATAATTTTGTGGTGGTAATTAGTAAAATATATACAGGTATGAATTTCTTAGTAGTAAAACATTAATTAGATTTCATACTATTTGAAAACGTGCTTGTATAAATTATGTAAATGATAGGATGTAAATAATACACAATGTATTGTAGGTAAGAGAAACGATCACCACACTGTTTAATTACACTTTTTTTACCAACTTAAGAAATGTTTTAATGCTTGTATCAACACAGTATATGGTCAATAATTTGATTTGTATAAATTTATAATAATCAGCATTCTATAAACAGTCTGACGACTATTAATTCCATCAAAACCCTAACATTGTTTAAATTACTTATTGCGGTTAGTTTGTAAGGGTACGACCATTTAACGCTATTTAAGATATATTTATACATATTACATAACGCGTATTATCTTCTAATGTACTTTGTAATCTAGTGTTATAGACGCAGAGAAAGAAATGGTGGGGTTTGTTATATATCACCAGAAATTAAAAACTAATAAAAGAAATAAATATCGAAATTTTAATTTTAAAAATGTACAGACTGGGACACTTACCAACGAAGTGTTCTGTAGCTTTAAAACGACAAATAATATCAGAAAATGTACATTTCTGAAATATTTGGATTCAGAAATAATTACTATATCAAATTTGGATTATTTTAAATAGAACATTCTATATATTTTTTTTTATTTTTATTTTAAAGGAGGGTTGTCTAATATCGCAGTGATCTATTTATATAAAATTACGCTGCCATCTTTTGTTTAGTGGTCCTAACATTATTAAACAGCATAATATTAAACCTGCAAAACTTTTTGGCCCTCTGATGTATATTTTTCGAAACAGGTTGAAAACGTATTTCTCCACCTGGGTGAATGTTTTACATAAACTAGATTAAATACATGTTTTTGTGAAAAAGGTAAGTCTCATTTTCTTTAACTTGTCTACACATATAACTTATATAGACTTGTGTCAATGATGTAAGCTTTTGAAAGTAATCAAATTGCGCTTTTTTTAAATTAAATTTTCACCTAAAGTTTTGAGGTTATTGTTTTCCTAATATCGGGTACATGAAGATGCTAAATACTGGGTATCCGATAAAAGCGCGCGTGATTTAAAAATATTTATCTATTTATTTACAGATGAAGAAATGGGATGCAGAAGCCGTGAAAGAAAGGGAGCAGTGTGAAAAGGAAAGAAAGAAATGGTTACTCTCAAAGTCATCAAAACATTTAAAGTGCCCAAAAGCACACTTATTGACTATGTACAAAGTGATAAACCGACTGAAACCTTAATCAGTATTAAATCCTGGCAGAAAACCTTGAGATGAAGCAAAGGTTTTACGGGCTTCGTGCTTCAGATGTAAGTGAGACTAGCTTTCCCAGTTAGCTTCATACGCATGGGACTCATAAATTTCTACGAGAAAGTGTCGTAGAAGGGAAAATGGCTTAAATATGTCTCGGCACCCGCAATTATCGTTTAGGACCCGGATTCCCAAAGTGGTCCAGGTGGACCCCAGGGACCACGGCCCGATAGGGTCTACGCTTGCGTGGAAAAAATGGGGGTCCACAACTCGTTAACGGGGTCTATAAAATGTATTAGGTGACCCGACTTGACTTCTCCTATGAATAAGGGAGACAATAATATATATAGGCAGACAATATTATAGGAAGCTTGACTTCTCCTATGAATATAGGAAGACAATATTATAAGAAGCTCAGCAATTGTTTTTGTAAGAACTTGCATATTCCATATTCAGAAAGAGCGTGTCAAGACTCGCCGATGCCGCGCCGCCCGCCCGCCTAGTTAAAGTCGTGTCTGAACTTGCATGAACTTGTTGGATTTTTCTTTAATATAAATACGAATGCGAATGATAAACATTACTCAGTTGTTTCCGGAATTTCAAAAAGAAAGTGTACCTATATAAGTGTTCACCAGTGACGGAAGTAGTTTTCAGACTTTTGAAAATTAAAGTGAATTGATATTATTGTTTGCCAGTGTTGGAAAAGTAAGTACCTACCTATCTATTTGTTAGCAACTTGTATCTTAAAAAACATTTCTATTATGTTTGTTAAATCATTTTAAGATTACTTAACAAACATTTTTTCATATTTACAGGTAAGTAATTGATACGAAACATGGCTGAATCTAAGAAGAAGTGTCGACTGTACAGTGTTGAATATTTGAAATTTGGTTTTCTTCCATCAAATACAGACAAGCGATTGCCCATGTGTCTTTTATGCAACAAAGTCTTGAGCAATGACTCTATGAAACCATCGAAGCTGGAAGATCATCTAAGAAGGTGTCATCCTGACAAAATAGGTAAGGATTTGAAATATTTCCAAACATTGAAGGAAAAGTATGAAAAGAGACCCACCGTGCATAGTATGTTCGCTTCAACGTCTGAAAGCAACGACGATGGCTTGCGGCATCTTACAATATCTCATTACTTATAGCAAAATCTGGGAAACCGCATACCATTGAGAGGAGTTAATTTTGCCTGCTGTTGAAGAGGTCTTAAAACTGTCCTGCACAAATCTTCATTTGACATACTTAAAAGAATTCCTTTGAGTAACAACACTGTACAAAGACGTATTGATGAAATGAGCTCTGATGTTGAAAGTTTCTTGTGTAATTATCTGCAAACAACTCATTTTTTCTATTCAACTGGACGAGTCAACTTTGCACCTGGCAATGAAGCATTATTATTGGCATATGTTCGATTTATCAAAGGCGAACAAATGTTTGAAGAGTTACTATTCGCGAAAACTTTGAAGACGACACTAAAGGTGAATCAATTTTTAATGTTCTGAATGATTTTTTACGGAAAAATCAATTGCATTCCCAAACATTATTTCGGTGGCAACAGATGGAGCTCCTGCCATGGTCGGGCGATATCGTGGGTTTATAAGTCATCTTAAAAGGATTATACCAGAGGTAATTGCAATTCACTGTGTCATCCACCGACAACATCTAGTAGCGAAAAAATTGAGTGATAGGTGCACCAAGCGCTTCAATTTGTGATTAATGCAGTTAACAAAATAAGAAGCAATGCATTAAATACGCGCTTATTTGCACAGTTGTGCGAAGAAAATGAAGGACTTCCAACGATTGCTGCTACATACCGAAGTACGCTGGTTGTCGAAAGGTGCATGTCTATCAAGATTCTATTTGCTTTTCGACTCTGTTTTAGAGTTTCTGAACACTAAAGATCCTGTTTTAAAAGAAAACCTCATGAATTTCAAAGCAGACATTGCGTATTGACAGATTTGTTCCAAAAAATTCAATGACCTCAACCTACAGTTACAAGGGGACAGCCTCAATTTGATAAAAACAAAGAGTGAAATTTCAGCTTTTCTTGGTAAACTGAAACTTATGAAGCAAAATATTGGTCGACGTGAATTTTCCCAGTTTCCAAATTTATCGCAGGTAGAATGCCTCGACGAAGATATTCAGACGTATGTTCAACATTTGATTGCCCTGTATGATGATTTTAAAATCAGATTTGAAGACATTCTGTCGATGGATATACCACCATGGATAATAAATCCATATGATGAAACTGAAGTGGAAAATGTGGTACTGCAAGAAGAGCTACTCGAGCTTAGCACTAATGAGGAGCTCAAAGTAGCATTCAAAAGAGGGTATCAATCATTTTGGCTGCAGGCACAAATACCTGAAAAATATCCAGGACTGTGGGGAATTGTGCAAAAATTTCTCATAGCGTTTCCTTCGTCATATCTTGTCGAACGCAGTTTTAGTGCCGTAACAAACTTGTTGACAAAAAACGGAGCAGATTAAATATTACAGAGCGAGGAGATTTACGGTTATACTTAACTAAACTCAAGCCAAATATTGATAATTTGCTGTCAATTCACCAAGTACATCCTCCCATTAAAATTATAACTTTATCTCAGATTACAATAAAAATCTGAGCTAAAGTAGCACCAAACTTAATAATGATTATTATTTTAAAAACAGTCGCAATATAATCAAAACTTTGATTATTAGTTTTGATGTTAAATTTTGATTCTACTAAGACTGTTATAACAACATAATTAAAAGTGTAGTAATTTTTGTGTTTGAATAAATAGCTACAAAACAAGAAAATATTTATTTTACTTTTTACCACTCCGAAGTGGGAGATTATTGGTTTCTTGTACTGCGAGTCAATCTTAGAATACAAAAAGTAAAGTAGGAATCCAACTGTTGGATGAAGACGCTTTTTTAGACTGGCTTTGAAACTTAGCTTGAATGACAATACTCACAGCATAATCAAAGCAATATAAATTCTCACCTTTTTCGAAAACTTTCAACTCATAGTTGATTGAAAAATACCACAACACAGATTTACATAGACATATACTTTTTCGGGTTTTGGAAGTAAGTTAGTTAAATGTAATAGCTGCAGGGGGTCCACCAGATCCAGCAAAATGTTTAAAGTGGTCTATGAGAAAAAAAAGTATGGGAACCACTAGTTTAGACAATCACAGGGAATTTCAGCTGCAAAGGTTAGGGGTTTTACGAGAGAAAATGCACAGGCCTTTTTCAACTTACTCGATAGCGTTATGTCTAAAATTAACAAAATCCAGCAGCAATATATAACGTCGATGAAACTGGAATCACTTCCGTTCAACATAAACGATCCCGAGTTATAAGCTTAAAAGGTAAAAGGCAAGTTGCAGCTTTAACTGCTTCAGAACGAGGTTCTCTGATAACAGTTGTTACGTGCATAAATGCTGTTGGCCGTTACATACCACATAATGTTGGCGTTTCCCGTAGAATATAAAGCCGGAATTTCTCAATGGAGCACCACCTGGTTGCATTATCCAACCCATCAGCTGGATTCAACAAGAGCTTTTCACAGTTTGGCTGAATCATTTTTATAGAACAGGTAAAACTTAACGAATGCGAACAAGTAGTTTTAATTATGAATGGACATTATTCCCATTCAAGAAATATTGATGTTATTAACATTGCTAGAGAAAACTTTATCCATATCATTTGCTTATCCCATCCAAACTCGTACTACCTATAGACATTTGTTCTCTGCCTAACCATTCTGTAACAAATCCAAACCAATCACCACAACCAGGATGCCCTGGTAAAAACTTTAAAAGAAGGGGTAAACGAGGATCAACATTCTATACTCGCGTCAACACCATATAAACTGCATTAGAAAAGTCTGGAACAAAAAAAGTGACACCCAGACAAATTGGTACACGTGGAAAGCAATCAAATCAAACCAAAAACATGAAAAACTGACAACAAAAAAGGAAAAACCAAGAAACAAAGTAAAAAAGCACAGAGAAACTCTTCCAGTAGCTCGAATAGCGACATAGATGAGATTGAACTGATAGACACCGACGACGATATGGATCAAGATGATGTAGACGCAAAATGTTTTTACTGTTCCAACTTTTTTTCTAAAGATATTGCTGGATCAAAATAGATTTGTTGCGTAATGTGTCAGCGTTGGTGTAATAAAGAGTGTGCAGACGTACGCAACGGAAAAACTTTTATCTATGAGTTCTGTTCGGATGGTTAAGACGTTTATTTTTACTTACTTTTTTCAACGCAACAACTTGTTTTGAAGTGTTTTTTAACAAAATATATCCGACTTTTTTACGTTTAAACATTAAATAAATTTAGTTTCGCATGATTAAAATACATCTTTATCCCAATACTAGGTACCCGGTATTGAGACTCTATGTTGCCGATATTAGACAACCTTTTTTATATTCAAGAAAATCTCATTTTTGGTTTCTTTTTAAAATCACAATAAATTGCTTCATATTAATCTCATTATCTGTTATAAACTAAATCTGTAAGCAATAAAGAATGAGTTTCTCAAATGAACAAGTCTTAAAAATAAAAACCAAAATTTTGAGAACCGTTTCAAAAAAGGTACTCGATATTAGGCGACCTTCCTTATACAATAAAAAATAAGATATATTCTATAACAGTGCCCTACACTATCTTATTGAGAGCTTTTAAGGTCCAGTTTCCAATATTTACTATTGTCACACACGGATTTATGAAAAATCAAAAATTTAAACTAATAATGATAGTTTTCATGGGTTTCCTGTTTAAAAGGTGTATGGTTAGAACTCTTTTGTTTCTAATAAAATTAGTCGCATTCAGGAAAACTTCTATAGATATGATAAGGAAGACGGATGAAATAACTTTGCAAATAAGGAAGACATTCATATGTTTGAACAATTCTGTCAAATACGTATCCTTGGAAGCAATAGTTTCTGATTTGATGCTTTTTTTATACTTTTTATTCGCATCTTATAAATAAGAGTTGCAAACCGAAATTATAACAATTCTTTTTCACTTTTTGATTGACGAATTAGAGTAGAACAGTTATAATATAACAAAAAAATATGTGATGGTGGTCGGAAAACTGGCCGTATGTAAACACGATATAGGTTTGGAGAAGAACACCAGGTTATATAGTATATAGAATGTAAACTGGAAAAATAATAAGGATACAGACAGGAAAAAGGAAAATACGGTATGAAGAAAAATGGAAAACACAAAAGAAAATAAGATATTATATAAATGTTGGGGAAGGTAGAGAGCAAAAGATAAAATATGGCGAAAGGAAGAAGATATTATGCAAGAGGAGGATATGCAAGGGAAGAAATAAAAAGATAAGAGATGGGGAAGAAATATGGAAGAAGAAATAGTACAGAAAAATAGAGGCTCACAGTCACAAGAAAGAGGCAAGAATTGAGAAGAAAAATACAACACAAGGTATGAAGAATTAATAACAGATAGAAAACGAATTAATAACAGATAGAAAAACCGAATTACACAACCGGAATAATGGCATTAGAAGATAAAAACTAATTGCAAGATTTAGAGTAGGAAACGAAGAGAATGAAAATAAGAACTGGTAGAAGGATAAAGATAGGTAGTATAGAATGTGTAGGAGGGGTGGGAAATTAGAGTGTAGTGAAGTAAGAGCGGACAAAAAAGTGAGAAAAAGTGATGTTGGGAGGGAGAGGAGAAAGGTTGTATGAGGAAGATGGTGGAAAAAAGAAAGTGGATGAAAGAAAGAAAAAAGTAGTAATAAGAATAGAATGAAGAGAAGAGCAAAGAAAAAAAAAAATTTTTTTTTTTTTTGTTGTTGTTTTATTGTTATGTTAAAAAACCGAATCTTTGTTAATATAAATAGACAAATAAATTGAAATTGAATTGAATAAAAATACGAGTCTGATCTTATGGAACTTGGCATTTAGGTGTTATTTATTTATAATAGCGCAGATCTGATTAGATTTTGGGCATAAGTTATCGAGTGTAAATTTTCAAATCCATGGAATATTTACAAAAATATTCATTTTATACATTTTCTCTTCAAATAAAGTTGCTTGTAATTAAATTGTGCACAACATTTTGTTTAATCAATATGTTCAAAAATATTAATCATACAAAAAGTTATGGGAAAATGTTAACAAGTTTTAATTTGAATTCCAAAACGTTTAAAGGAACTCTTGGCGGTTTAACAAGCAGATACGGATCCGTCTTAAGGGTGATTGCTTAAAACAGTTACATTTATTGTATAAGTTTTTTTTACTTTTTTTATTAATTTTTATTAAGTTGAGACACACACTTTACTTTCCGAGCAAAATGTTGTAGCGCACACTTTAGATACTCTTTAAACACGTTTGTTAGTATCGAAGCGGTGTAGAGTTCAGCGCAAAACGCTTGTTTCTGTAGTGTTTTTGAGAAATCTTCTTTGAAAACATTTATGGGGAGTTATGTGACGGTTTCTAAACCAAAAATTGTAACACCTCTTTTTTTATTTTTCCTACACAAATGAAAGTTAGTGGGTTGTAATGAAGTAAAAACTAATTATTCGTCTAAAGGGAAGACCATACGTTCTTCCGTTTAACTAAAAAATACTAGTATTGATTCTTACATATTTTGGGGTGTAGTTTTACCCATTTTTTAAATAAACTTTGGGTGTAATTCAATTATAGAGAACTTTTTAAACTGTGATTTGTTGGGTGGATTTGGCAATTACATAAATGTGATACGTGAAGTGACACCAATTCTTTGAACCAAGCATAGTACTAATTATACAAAAAAGAGCTACGGGAAAGAAGTTGTGGGAAATTTGAATATCTATAACTTTCATATGAACTATTATTTCTAAAAACAATTTTCTTTTCCTATTTTTCGAGCAAAATTTTTAGGTTTAAATTCTTACCTACAAAAAGGAGATGTGGGCGCTATACGGTCGTAAAGAAGTATTTATAAGGACCCGTATGACTACATAAGTTGCTGCAACTTTCTATACTCGCGTAGATGTTTATTTCATTTTCCAGCAAAACGTTTTATGTAGCTGCTTTTTATACGCTTGCACAGGTTTCCTGGGTATCAGAACGATGTTGAGTTTTCCGCAAAAATGCTTGTATTTTGTTTGAAAATGAATTCTTAGCTAAATCTAAAAATATTTTTAAACAATTTGAAAACGCTCCCATGCTTCTCTTTCGTTCATGCTGAAATTCCAAAAGAAGTAAAAGCTATAACACGTATCTGTTTTCTATTGTGACCCTGTATAGTATAAACTTATCTATGTGTTATTACTTTGTTTCTGGCTTAGATTTCGATGGTTTATATATATTTTGTTTTTGTCTAATTTGTTTTGTTCAGTTATCTTTTAAAAGACTATACTCGTTTTAAAAGCATTACTAATATATTGCAGATAAAAATAATATTCGAAATTTGATCTCAAAAATAAATTTGACAAGAAAATGATAATTATAATTTGAATTCTTAAGCTCAACGTGAAATGAGTTTTACGCTTAATAGCAATCGCTGCAGATGTTTCGTCCAACACTAAATTAAACTTTTTTTGTGTAAACCTCTTTTTTATTATAAATTTGTTAAGGAGAAAATTAGATTCGCTTAATTGTTAATCAAAATGGTGGAAATTTCTCTCCGAATTTCGTTTTATCTAAGGACAACGTTTTTATTTTCATAGGGTTAGGTCGAGGGTGAAAGTCGTTTTGATGAGTGATTTAGCGGCACAATGCGCATCCCAGGGACTTCTATCAACCGGGACCAGGCTCTCGATGCGGCGCGTCTGTTCCACATCGGGAAAGAAGTTCCGCAACTGCTAATCCTTCATCTCATAGTAGCTCTATCTTTTGCTAGCTTAATAACTTCTCGAAAATCGGCAGTAAATGCTGACATACATGTTATAAAGTCAATACGATTACAAATAGTTGAACTATTTTAAATTTGGTCGTTAGGGGATGATCATTAAGTTTTCAAATTATTAAACTTTATAAAATTCAATTAAATACATTTATCACCCAATTTCGTGTAATGTTGTTCTTTTCCCTTCATAAGGATTGAAATGAACAAATATTTAGTTAATATCCTGTTTGAAAACTCACAGCTGCATTTATAAAAACTTAAAAGTTGTTTAAACGTAAGCGCCAAAAACGTTATTCATAAACGCGTTTTAGCTTTACGAAGCTGTTGCAAACGTACCGTAACTTAAGTATAACCTTAAAAGTCAAAATCGTCATTTAAGCTACATTCTTTTATACATCAATCTCAGATTGTTTCAGTTCTTCTGAGAGTAAGTAAGTGCAAATGCAAATTAAGCTACGTTCTTTTATGCGCGAATTTCAGAATGTTTCAGTTTATTTCAGAGTGACTCAGCTCCAAATACCTATGTTCTTTGTTAACAACTCATTTAAAAAAGAAGAAATTATATGTTTTACCACCTAATTTTCCCCAATGGTATTAAATCGACACTAAGCACAGAAAGAGTTGATGAGATAGGGTTCACTTAGAACTTGAATGCAAATTAGGCATTAGGTTGGTGATACATATATATTTGATACTTTGCGAGTGGATTCCTGTGCCGAATCCGACACACTTTCTCTTGCGACTTTTCTCAAAACTGCTGCTTTTCCGAGCAAAACATTACCTCGTTATTTGGGCTGTCAGACTGCAAAACAACAGCATTAGCCATTAATAATCGGTAACCAGTCCTGTAAAACGAAATACATATACTTATATACATCGAAAAAACAAAACCTCATAAATTCGACGTATTTGGAAAGTCTGATTAGCCAAAAGCAGCAGTAATTTTGTTGGGCAAAATGATTTTCGAATTCTTGTCAAAATAAGCTTCAACATCCGAAAATATAAAGTATATAATATATCAAAAAACAATAGGTCGGGAAATCGAAATATTTCAAACCTGCGTGCTCGGAAAAGCAGCAGTTTTTGAGAGAAATGCAGAGGGAAATTATGTCGGACCAGCAATAAGAAGCCACTCACAAAGTCAATTTAAATGTGTCTCTAGCAAGACGCAACATAGGAGTTTTACTATAGAAAAATTTAATTTGATCTACTATTGCTATGAAAATTTCGGATTGTTATACACTCAATACGTTACGGCATTTTGTTGAAGTTAGAAAGAGAGAGCAAGTGTAGAATGTCTAATCTTCCTTCAAATGTAAATATTATTCTTTAAGTTTGTAAAAGTAAGTATTTAGTATTTTGATTTTACGAAAATTCTAATCAATGTTCAGTTGCATATATTTTAATATAGCTATTGAAGCAAGCATAATGAAATACTTTTGCATAAAACCTGTTCGTAATTGAATTTGAGGTTAAATACAGTCGTTTGTTTTCTTGTATTGTAGACCTGTGTGTAAACTATTAAACATAATACTTGCATCTTGCAAGAGTATCGAGGTATTCTAAAGCAAAAAGTTTATTTTAAGTCAATACAGTTATTATTATGGATAAGACAGATATTTCGATTAGTATGGATCAAGTAGTTTGTCTCTACCACAGGTCTACAGATAAACAAAAGTTGGTGTTCTAAGGACTTTATTCGGAATCAGCGAAGTAAAGTATAACCCGAATTGGACGGTGTTATACATTTTTAGCTTCTTGATGGTAAACAATTATTTGCAACTTATGGGATTAATGAGGATTGTAATAATGAGAGCGTAAAGGTTTGTGCTTTAAATTATTTAATTTGCTATTTCTCTTTTGACGTTCTATTTTAGGTTTTACTAGAATCTAGGAGTCAACAAACAAGATAACAAGATTGTTATTTTAAAACCATCCAAGCACAATTGTAAAAAAATGTTGTAATTTCAAATACGGTTTATTATTAAAAGTGATTGTCTTTTAAGTTTTAATTGTCGGTACAACCCTTCAAAGATATGTAAAGCCATAAAAGAAGTCGTTGGGGACAAGCCTGGTGATCTTGTTGTCAAGTAACTTTCCAACTTTTCCAATCCAGGTTCTAGGAAGTGCTTCATTTAAAAGTTGTTTTATTTAATTTGCATTATGTGCTGGACCCCATCATGCTGATACACAAACTGCATTGAGACTTGAACGAATATTCATCAGGTGAAGCAAATATTCTTAACAAAATTCATATCATTATTGCGTATCTCCATTAATGTTTAACAAAATTCTTGCTTTTGTCAGCATCGATTTATGCTTTTTAACATTTTATGAACTCGACACCTATTTACACCACAGTCGATACTTAGTTGTCGAATACTAATATTAGGTTAAGTTTCACAGCACTGAGTACATCAATTTCTTCATCGTTGTCTATGTTCTGGTTTTGTTGAACCTGCTTCGGAGGCTTTGTATCACTGCGGTTTCTCTGCCGATCCGAAAAAGTGCAAGCAAACAAAGCAGAAGTGTTTCTATAGCTTTCACCTTTGTATACCCCTTAACCGTTTGAACTTTCTCAGGGATCGTATACACTCATTTTCCAAAAATTGAATTAGAATATTACAATAAGAAACACGCAATTACAATTAATTGTAACGTATGCGTCAATACGAAAATTCCATAGCCTTAGTGGATCAATTCAATTTTTTCTATAGTGAAATTCACATGTTGCGTCTTGCCAGAGACACACGGTATAAGTATCACCAACCTCTATGTATCCTAAACTGGTAACTATTAATATTTATACTGTTTTTAAGTACATATTTTGCAACCGTGTTGGAGCCTTCTAGGAGTGTAACGCGGAATTCAGGTAAACACCATAGTTATAGTTTAGCCAACGTTTCGACTGGTAGCCCAATCTTTATCAAGGCATCTAACAATTATAGGTTTAGAATCTGAACAATTTTTCAGTTCAGTTGAACCTCAACATTTTATAAATTTAATAAATTAAAAACAATGAACACGTCAATTATTAAAATTATTATAATAAATAGATACGGACAAACGAACGTTAAATGCGGGAACTACAACTATAACTATGGTGTTTGCCTGAAATTCTCCTTACACTCCTCTAGAAGGCTCAACACGGTTGACAATGGGCAAAAAATGAAGCTGTGTTTGCATGTCCGAATCTCTGATTGTTATTCCCGTTTTCGGAATTGCACTGAGTCGACGCCAAGTCAGGAAAGCGGGTGTAATTGTTGGGATATGATTCAGTTAGTAAAGTGGAAAGCAAATTATTCGTTATTTAGACGAGTTAAAATACTCAGATTTAATAAAATTGTTTAATTCAGTTGGGCAAAAGAACGCACTTTAGTTGAGTAATAGAATTTTGACATGGACGCCATCTATCAACCCTCCGCTGAATCTCTACAAATGTTATTTCAACCTCTAAACGTAATGAAATACTTCAAATATCATTATTCGTAACGGCATAATTCGTAACGCCAAGACTTTAATCCTTTGTTTATTCTGCTTCAACTAAATTGAAACATAACAAAGTCGTCAAAATGATTAATTGCAATACTGTTTAAATTTACATTAGCGTACATTACATTTTAGTATACTTATGTAATTACACTGTTCGCATAATAATGGATGAAACAAATGAAAAAGAATTATGTCAATAATCATTATTGTAATAAAATGTTTTATATTTTATTTCACAGACACAATTAAAAATGTGCGCTATATTTCTTAAAATTGCAGACACTGATTAATATTATAATCTTGAATGACTCTTACTACACGATCCTTTATTTGTTTATACTTTAAACGTTGTGGCATCCTTTGACCACTTTCATATTGCAAATAATGTGTATTGCAAACAAACTTCTACCAAATCTTCATTGAAGAATTTCCACATTGTGGAATGTATTGAAATGAAGATTGAAGGGAATATAAAACCTTCTATGCTATTGGTAGTCCTGGCCAAACCATTTGCTGTGTTCTGACGTGATTTCATATATTTGGAAAAATAGTGGCCTCGCTTACGACCATTTCTCCGTTTACGACCCTAATTAATGTATTTTCTGAAATATAGTAAAACTCTTTCGTAGTTTCTCATCAAATTCTGGAAAATTTTTTGCAATTTCTATATATGCATTAGTAGCTTCTTCAATAGCAATATACGATACTGAAGTTATCATTTTTAATGCATATTGATAAATTTTCTCTATATTTAATGGGAAATTCACTTTTAAACCAATTTCTTTTAACTTTCGGATTACTGATTGATTCAAATGGAAAAATTGCTGTTTTTTCAAAATCAAATAGGCAAGATTCAGGATTTATTTTGGACGTCAACCTTTTAATATACGTAGAAACCTTGATATGTGTCCCCAGTCTTATTTTGGCAGTAACGCAAAAAACACCTGGAAATGCTACACCATCAAGTTGAACATGGATACGGGAGTGCTAGAAAATATTTCAGGTACAACTTTGATAGTTCCGTCCGCTAACCAATGTTGATGTGAAATAATAAGTTAATAACGTTTCATGTTCAAATAAAGTATCCTATTACGATCACCAGATCTACTGTCATGTACTTAATAGTAAGTAGTTATATTCTTTGCAGAAATCAGAAAATTCAAGTTGCCTGAAATATCGCATCATGTTAAACTCTTTTCTCCCTGTTTAGCACATCACCCTGCTCTAATAATTAATCCTCACCTCATAGTTGATAAAACACTGTAACTGGTGAACCCGGAGCTAAAGTCATACAACTTTAGGAAAGCAGCTTTCCATGTCTCTCTCTATAATGCATTTTTCAATGTCGATTGGTCGTTGTTGCGGTCATTTTCGAATGCTAATTCTGCATGCGCGGAGTTTTATAAAAATAATATTTGTGATAAATTTGTTCCACGTTTTCATCAAAGTAAGCGTATATACCCCAAATGGTTTTCACGGGAAACAATTATTACCCGCGATTGAAAGTAAAGTTTCTTCACGTGATTTAAAAAAGACCCGATCAATAAACAATCTGAATGAATTTAAAACGTTTAAGGAAAATTATTAAGGCTCAGATTTTGTCTTTTGCACAGCGCTATATACTTAACGTTGAACAATCGGTTAAGAAAGACTCTCGCTATTTTTAAGTTTATCAAGTCAAAGAGTGGGGATACAAGAATTTCATGTAGAGCGTCCTCAATGACCATGAATTTTCGACTCTTCATAGATTGTTAATGCATTTAAAAAATATTTCATCCGTATATTTTCCTATTACTGCACAATTTTTCTTGCCTTTTAATACCTTTACCCGTTCCACTTGCATCAGCATGCCGATTTGAACCCGATTCTATGGTATATGAAGCAATTCAGAAAATGAAATCTTCAGCGACTTCCGCTCTTGATCAAATTCCGAGTTTTCATCTAAATGATTGTGCCAACATATTTACTGAACCACTCTGTATTATTATCTTAGTTTAGCACTCACTACATGTTCTTTTCCAAAAGTTCCAAACTTGCCCAGTCCTTAAATCAGCGATCCCTATCTTATCCGAATTATAGACCGATTAGTATCCTAAACAAAGTTTTTCTAAAAATTTCAGGAGTTTATTGCTACCTCAGGTGTTCCCCTAAGGGTCGCATTTGGGACTCCTGTTATTTCTTATTTTATAAACGATCTCTCAAATATCATAACTTGCAAACTATTTATTTTTACCGACGATCTCAAAATGTATTACGCCTATTTCATCTTTCGACATGATTGTCTAATTTTACAGAACAATTTAAACGTACATATTTTTTTAATGGTGGGAGTTGAATCATCTTCAATTAAATATTTGAAAATGCAGTGTTATTTCTTATACAAGGAGAGTCAACCAAATTACGTTTAATTACAGTCTTGACTCCTAATGTTTTAGATCGGAAGACTAGTATTAGGGACTTAGGGGTAGTCTTTGATAAAAATTTAGTTTTTCTGAACACATCGACCATATTGGTGCTTTAGCCAATAAATCGCTTGGCTTTATTATCCGCAACTGTAAGTCATTTCAAAACCCCCAATTTTTAATTTCTTTACACTCAAGTGAGATCAAAATTTGATTATTGTGACCTAATATGGTTTCCCTTTATATTACCGCTACATTGATTGTATTGAAAACGTTCAAAGAAAGTTTTTAAAATATCTTTCTTTTTAAAATAGATGGTATTTACCCAGAAAGAGGTTTTCCTCAAATATTACTTTAACTCGCTTTCAAGTTCCATCCCTACACTGCAGAAGAATTCAAAGTAGTATGCGATTTTTACATGGTCTTTTACATAACAATGTTGACAGTCCTTTACTGGTATCTTCGCTGAACTTTGCTGTCCCTAATCGCTCTTGTCGGTCACTCTACTACTTTCACTTATAAACACCAAAAACTAATTTACTCCTAAGATCACCCAGTCATATCATGTCCTGTAATTTCAATCAGTATTGTACTAATTTTATAAAAGACTAATTAATCAATAAAGTTTAATTTTTAAAAAGCATTATTAATATGTTATGTAATAATTATTTGTTTTCTTTCTATTAAGCATTCTTATTTTTATGTTATTAATTAACTTAATTAATTGTAAATTGTTCTGTTAATGGATTTTTTAATCTGTTGAACAATAAATCTATTATTATTATATTTTTTTTTTTTTATCTCGACTTTTGTCGGTTTTAGTCGCAAGTCGGCTTTGAAACTAAGACATTGCGGACCATTTGTTTATGTGTTTGTGCGAGTTATGCATTAAAAATTTTCTGACTGTGTTGCATGTGTTGAGTATGACTGCTTTTTGTAGTGTAATGTATGTGTGTTTACTTATGTTCAGTGTATGTAGGTTTTGTGTAGTGTGGTATGATACCTGTGGAAGACAGGATTATCGGTACTATGACCACTTTGTTCATCTTCCACAAGACGTTTTATTTCTATGGAAAGATCTGTGTATTTGTGAAGTTTTTCTGTGTTGGTTTTTTCCATGTTGTGTGTGTTGGGTATTGCTATGTCTATTATGTATGTTGTTTTATGTTTGTCTATGAGTGTAATGTCTGGTCTGTTGTGGTGTATTGTTTTATCTGTAATTGTTCTGTCGAAATATATTTTATGTGTTGTGTTATCTAGTACTGTTTGTGGTATGGAATTTGTAGTACTGGTGTGTATGTGTCTATGGTGTTTGGTTATTTGATTACGTCTATGTAGATAATCTGTTTGAGTAGTATTGTGCACCCAGATGTAATATGTTGTATTGTTTGTCTGTGTGTGTGTGAGCATTTTTTCTACATTTGTCTTTGTCTGTGTTGTATCTTTTATTATGCGTTTTATGTAGTTTTTGTGTGTATGACCTGATCCTGTATTGCGATCATAAACCCTTCTGCTTTGCTGAACAAGTTTCACGGATCAACCACATGTTCGACTCTTTCTTGTCAACAGTCGGTTTACTCAGTTCGTGAGGATGGTTCGCCGTGGAGGGCCTTTTGAATCCATGATTGTTTTTGTGTATGTGTCGTTTTTATATGCGTGTAGCGTCCATTACTTGTCTGTTCTGTAATAAAGGGTATGTAGTTGTTGTCTGTGCGTAACTGCTTTGTGTAACTGTGATGTGTGTTATTTTGTGTAGAACAATGTTCTTAATGTGTCTTATCTGTTTGTAGTGTAGTGTGAATTTGTCTATGAGGCCTGTCCGCCCTCACATCGGGGGGGGGTCAACCTCTCTGGTGGCGGTTTTTGGGTGATGCTTGTTGTATTTTTGTTAGTGTTGTTCCTGGGAGGCTTTGAGTTCTTCTAATTCTGTATGTGTGTTTTGAATTTAATTGTGTTTTTAGTAGTGTATTTAATCTGTCTGTGTATTCTTTGGTGAG